>PVIR01000840.1:6435-149073 GCA_004026965.1 Petromus typicus | reverse complement strand
TTAAATATGCAACAATCGGATCTATCATGTCATCCTTGCGTCATCGTCACCCTCGTCATGATTGATGTTATTCTTTGTTAGTCTTTGTTTTGGGGGGATCTAAAACCCCTTTGTACACTTACAGTCTAGTTCTATTCATCAAAACTTGCAAACTGAATAAATCCCAGGAAGAATGGATGGGCAGACTTCCATTTTGTCGTTTCAGATGAAGTCTCAAAACACACGAGACATCAACCTTAGCCACTTCCTTCAAATAGGGACTGTGGTGGGATGTTTGGCTGATATTCTGAAAAATCGAGAGCAGTGGTGATCTCCTTGATCTTTCCAGTGATGCCCACCGACCTCCTGTTTGTTAGGGATGCCTGTGCTTCAGTACTCACATCCAGAGGAGAACAGGAGAAAATTAAGGTTCTAGAAGTTCAGAAGCCGAAGTAAAAGTCGGTGGGTAACCGTACACACAGCCTTCCAGCACCCTTGATGTCCTCTGAAGATCAAAGCAGACCTTTAGATTATTATAACCCAACTTGCTGGCTCCTACTCAATTACACAGATCTACAATATCAAACACACAGCCAAACATGCCACTTAAAACCATTTGCAATAAAATTCGATTTTGTTTACTCGATGCTAAATACTGATAGTCAAGGAAGTGGCAGACAATCTTCCTTGCTTTCCCCTGTACACTAATTAAACATTTTAGTGCAGATATCAGCATAATTAAAGAATTAGGAAACAATGAGAAGTGCCTGGGATAATTTGTAATATCAGTGCACTGATGCATTGGGTCCCAAAACCAGAATTTGATTGACAGGGCTTTATTAAGCTTTGGCAGCTCTTAGGTAGGCTGCGAGCTCCTTTAGGAGACTTTTGCACATTCATCCAGCCTCTTGTTCCCGTTACTACTGATGAGTGAAGGCAGTTAACTGAATTATGTATGAAGTGCTGCTGATTAAATAATATTTCACTCCCTACTATAGAATTAGCTCTGCTGAATTAACAGCCATAGTTGTCTCTGACACGGAATGCATGAGGACCTCTTTCCAAGCAGACACTTTGATCCCTTCCCATCTGTTCCACGAATTCTGCATCTCTGTGACCACTGGAACCAACCACCCTTCAGCTCTCCTAGGAGGTCACTTTGGAGAACGGACAGAGCTACGTCTTGGCATCGGTGTGACCTTGAGCCAAAATCTTCCTCGTGCCCTCAGTACGTTGACTATATACACCATGGAATGTGAAAAATTTTAACAACTTATCATTGTACTCTGCTTAGGACAATAAGAAGCAATACAATTCAGGGTCATCCCACTCAGCCTTGCAATTGTTGCTTCGAGCTGCACATGAGCTCCTGTGTGCATACCTGGACCCCCTTTCAGGGATCCCACTGGGCCTCTATTGAGAAAACAAGGCCCTCTGCATGGGAGGGGCACTCAGATATGTTCTTTTTTTCCCCATTTGATCCACCGTTGTATTGTTCTTTATATTTCTCCTACTCTTCTTTGCCTTTTATTGAGAAATTATTGAGTGCCGATGCTGTAAGAGAGGTTTCTATGCAGAGATAAACAACCCATGGCTGCTCTTTGTGAGGAAATCCCATCCAGAAAAGCAGCAGGATGGGACAGCAGGTGTTTAGTAGTGTGTGGTGAGCATATAGTGCAGCTCCGAGTGAGTGAAAGAGGATGTAGTTAACCACTTTGAAGTAGGAAGTAACAGACAGGGCGAATCTTGAAAGTTGAGTGGTAAAAATTTCCGGGTCCTGATTCCATGAGAAAGAAGAAAAGCCGGAGTGGATTAAAGTAGGTGGACACCTGTCACCAACTGAGGTGTGAGGTAGGGATCAGAGTGATAAATAAGCCAGGAAGTTTTTATCTTGTTATTATTTGGATAAAATGTATTTGTTTCTTTAGGTTTTCAGAGATGATAGTATAGTAGATGGCATCCGGCATCACAGAACCAACAAACCTGGAAAGAGGCCTAATTTGTGTGTGTCTCAGTCACATTCTTTTTCTAGGCTTTCATTTTTATTATTCTGATGGGAAGAGTTTAGATGACACATACAGTCCTGACGGTTTGTAGAAGTCCTGAAGAAGTAGTGAAGAATAAGGTGGGCACATAGAAACTTCATCTTATCATTTCCACAGACCTAGACTTGCATATATAACTTATATGGACTGAATTCATAAGAGATTAAAGCATATGAATAAATCTTTTGATTTATAATAAAGGTTGTTGTTAGCATACCTTGAAATTTACCTCTATATGAAGCTATAAGGAATTGTTTTCCAGAGATACATTATTGTAACTCCTCCTCTGTATCTTACAAGAATTTGTAGAAAGACAGCTGGCTATCCCTAAAGGTGATAAGTTGATTTGATCATTTAACTTGGAGAAGAAAATAATATTTCTCATGTGAATAGGTTTTCAGAGGTACATTATTGTTATTCCTCATCTGTATCTTACAAATCTTTACTTCTAAGAGGTATATAATTGACTATTATTGTTTCATAGTTTGTAAGACACCAGACTTACACAAGATGTTTCAATGGAAATGAGTGTGACAACCACTCAAAATCAAGACACGCACATAGTTAAGAAGAGAATAAAGAAGATATGATGTCAAAATTGTGACTGATATATCAAGTTGCTGTAGAGAAGTCAAAACATATATATTTTACTTCTCCACTCTCAAGTTCATAAAGTGCTTAATAAAAATAAAACAACTAAGAGACAAAAATAAAGCCCAGTATCTAGCTTTCGGATGACTAGTAAAACGTCATTCTTTAATTAAAATCATTAATTGCTTCTATGTTGTGCTTCATTTATTCCCAATATGTAAAAAACAATATTCAAAGAATAAAATACTCAAGACACAGTTGCTAAAATTTTGGCTAAGAACTATGCTGCTCTGCCTCAGTAGCATTTGAAAATAAAGTTATGTAAATAATGATTCAACTAAATAATTGAAATTCGATCAACAGGAGAAGACATTGTTCATCAGCTGAAAAAAGTAAGAGACTGTAATGGGCAAATTAACATTTTTATTAAAGTTATATTAAATTCCTGCTATATTCAATGCTATATCCTAAATAAGGGGAATTAGATCTACCCAAAAAAGAATGTACATGGAGAAAAGTGTACCTGAAGTTAATTCAAAAATTTCTATCACATCCAAGAAAGTTATGTCCTCTTTATGCACAGCTTCTCTGTTGACCCAGGCCTCAGGCTGAGTCAACTGAGATGGTTTTATTTCGGAATTCATTTCCTGTGTTATTCTCACTTTCAACCTTTCCTTTGGCTTCCTTTTAGTGGTGGAACCAAACTGGGTCAGCTACTAAGTCTCCTCGCCTATTCCATTTCTTCTTCCTTTAGTAGCTGTCACTTTTCTTCTCCTTGAAATAAATTCTCCGAAAGAGTCAAAGCCATTTCTCTCCATCAATTTCTCATCATTCTCTCTGGAGTCCTCAGAACTCACCATTACGCTGTCAAAAGCGTGTCATCCAGGCACTCAGTAAAACACAACTATTGAAGGCCTAATAATAATAATAGTCGTTACTATTTACTGAACTCCTCAAAGGAGGCTTGTCAGCCAGGCTGGGGATTCAGTGATAAATGAACCATTTTTATCTTTGAGAAGCTCCTGGTGGACCAGGGGAAGCAAGTGTGTAGGCAAATATGCCTGTGTGTTGGGAGAGTGCAGATGAAGAGAAGCATGTCCCGGTGGTGGGGGGGGAGTGTGGAGAGGCCGTGTCTTCAGCTTGCCGTGTTGTCGTCCACTGTGTCCCCGACCCTCTGAAGTCATGTCCTTCTCTCCTTTTAACTTTTTCATATCCAATCGTGATTTCTCCTTCAAAAATGTCTGTGACACCTCTTTTCACTATAACACCATCTCAGTCTCTTACTTAGACAATCAAAATAAACTCTTTGATAGTATGCCCTTCCTTCTCAAATTATTGTTATTGTTATTATTTTTGTGTATTGAGGAACATAGCCCCAGAGTAATGAGTAATATCTCCAGCATTTTAAAATAATTTTTATTTTGAGATTGGGTCATGCTAAGTTGCCCACATAGTCTCCCACTGGCAGTATTCCTGCTGCAGTCTCCAGAGTAGCTGGGGTTGCAGACATGAGCCACTCTGGTCATCACGTACCATCATGATCATCATTCTCCAGCAGGACTGTTGTGATTTGTCTCTAACACAGCCTCCATTTCTCATGTGTGCAGAAGGTGTTTGCATCGCAGGGTTGTTGTGCTCATGAGTGCGTTCATTCGCCGATGAGTTCAATAGTTGGATGCGGTGTCGGTGTGCAGAGCCCCGTTGGCAGTGGATCAGTGGGGCTGTGTCCCTCGTCCCTCTCGTCACTAGCTCCTTTCTGTCTGCTGTGACTGAGTGCCTTCTCCTCTGCTCCCTTCTGCGCCGTCGGCTCCTCCTCGAAGCCAGCTGACCACAGACTGAAACCAGGAGTCAAAACAAACCTCTCCATCTTCAAGTTTCAGTTGTCTGCTATTTTGTGCTGGCGGAAAGGAAATGTCTAAGCTCAGTACTACTTCAAAAATTGTCTTTGCTTCAGATATGCCCCTGACGTCTCCAAACTTACCCTCTTTCTCTAAACACGCCATGTTCTCTAAGCTGCCTGTAGCGTAGAGCACATAGTTTCTTGTGCTTCCCTGACTCTATTTTCCTTCTATGAATTCTTCTAGATCAGAAATCATGCCCATCTGATCTTAATGCACATCGTGAAGGTTTTCGTATGGTTTCTCACAACCAAAGCCCACATTAAATGAAGATAGAATTCTACTTTTAACTAACAGTTGAAGACCACACTCCAGCCAGGGGAAAAAATAATCACATTTGGTAAGAATGTCAAGAGTACTTCTATGCTCAGTTCTTTTTTACATATTTTAAAAGGTTAATATATTACTTAAAATATCTAACTTTCTCAAAGCCAACAGGTGGAGCCTAGGCTTTCAGAGCTTCTAAATGACAAAACCTCAGATGTATTTTTAAATTTTTGGTTTAAAGACCTTCTGTGGAGTCTTTCTCTGCTTCTCCTTTGAGTGAGGATTTATGGTTGATTTACTTAAGAAACTTTTTTCTGAGGCTGGGGATTTAGCTCAGTGGTTCCAGCGCCTGTCTTGCAAGTGCCAGGGCCCCCCAGTAACCACATATAACAATGCTGCTTGTGGAGACTCATGCCCACCAGCAATCAGTACTACATATCACAGTGTTGGGTGTGGTGGCTCACACCTGTAATCCCAGCCCTTGGGAAGCAGAGGCAGGAAGATTTCTGTGAGTTTGAAGCTGAGAATCAGGACCAGCCTGAGCTGCCAAAAAATGAGACCCTATCTCAAAATTTGGAAAAAAAAAAAAAAAAGAAAAGAAAAAAAAAACGAAAGAAAGAAAAGAAAAGGAAAGGAAAGAAAAAATTTCTGTATGCTCAACCATGGTTGATTTGATTTTTCTAGTAGAATCTTATTCTCTTCTATCATAGTGCTTAATCCAGATTACTATTGTAAATTTTTTGTTTTTTCTTGCCTAAGTTTATAAGCTTCACAATGATAGAAGATGCTTCTGTGTTTTTTATATAAACACTGGCCTTGCATAGAATGAGACTCGGTTAGTTGTGTGTTGAGTGACTACAATTCCATTTTATATAATTATCATGTTGTGAAAGGGGAAAATAGTAGATGGTGTGGTTCTAAATTTCAATCTCTTTGTTGGAGAAATACATTATTGATAAAAATCCCATATAGGGTAGTTATATTGGTCAGCTTCCTCCTACTCTAACAATACTTAAGATAATAAAATGGAGAAGAAAGAGGGCTGATTTGAGTTCACAGAGTCAGAGGGCTCTGTCCACGGCCAGTTGTCCCACTGATTTTCTTGGTGGGAGGAGGCAGCGCATGACAGTGAGGAATGCAGTGATAAAACTGTCTGTTCATTTCCAGAGTGCCAGGTTGCAAGAGAGAAAGAGAAGGACAGCAAGGGCCCTTATCCCCTCGAAGGGAAATCCCTATTATGAGAAACCTCCAAATAGTCTGCATCTCCTAAGATCCTACCATCTCCGGGCAACACCACCACATGGGGTTGAAGCCTTTAACTCATGGGCCTTCAGAGAACACTTGAAGCTCAGCTGGGAAGACTAACTGATTTCTATGAGTTTTGTCTGTCTAAGGGACCCTTGGGATAGTCCAAGATAAAATAGTAAAACGAACTTGGAAATCTGCAGTCCTGTTCGACAAACTTCTTGGGGCCTATGAAATTCATCCTGAGGTAAAAGTGAAAGAAAGTCAGGCTGCCCACGGTTCTTCCATACTAATGAAATGTGTTGATTTCTTCTTGAGAGGAAGGATTTTTTTTTTTAAAAAAAAAACTATAACAGGATGGGAGTCAATTCAATGTTATCTGCCTCAACTTGAGAGATATTCTTATATTTAACGTGGCTTGAGCTAAGATAATAAAAACACAGAACTATACTTCCAGAGATCTCCAAACAAAAGTGATACCATCCAGGAAACATCTCACCACATTGCCAAAGGGAAAAGCACTCTGAGTGATAGAAAGGCATCAGTGTAAGCTGTTGTAAACAATGGGAACTTCTAATGACAATCTCAAAGTCACCTTCCCAATGATAACCGCAGGGACAGTAACATGTGGAGATTATGGTTACCGAGGAGCAAACTGGAGAACAACACATGACCTGCAATACCTGCCAAGGGAAAGATAAGAAGTCTGGACCACGCCTGGTGAAGGAAGAGAAAGGTGGTATTGAAGAGCACAGTTGTTCCACCCAGGGGCATCCTAGGTCAGTGCCTGTGTTTATAACATGGGAGACACCTTTGTTGAATTCGTCCAGACAGATTCAGATGCAGAATTATCCTGGCCCACAGTGACACTCATGCAGTATCTGTATCTAAATAAATGCCTTTTGCATTATGTAGATGGCATAAGAGTATCAGAAGTATGGTAGGTGGCATTCTACAGCTGCCCGTGTCCTTTGCCCATTCACTTTGGACTGCTTCATCATGGGGTCAAGGATGAAAAGGATAAGCCACTAAGAAAATAAAGCCGCAATAAGAGTAGTGTAATAATTCTGTGCTCAATGACATGCTCAGACTTCAGGTGCTGCAGATTATTTGGAGACCGGAAAAAGAACATCGAGAAAAGGATGGGATACAAGTCTTTGTTCTCATGCAATTCTTCATCGAGTGAGGCAGCCCAGGATAAATTGTACTTTCCTTTCCTTTCATGCTTGTCCCTGGGAATTCCTTATCCCATAAAATACCAACCTCATAAAATCATTGCACTACCCTATCTTCCACTGATACATTTTCTTCATTGCAATTTCCTTTTTTATCAATTAAAAGATACTCTTTTCCACTCTAACAACATCTCCTTTTGCTCTGGGTTCCCTTTGGCCTTCTTTCCACACAGTACATCAACTTATTTATTTTTATTTGTCCTACTACACACACACACACGCACACACGCACACACACACACACACGCACACACACACACGCACACACACACACACACACACGCACACACATGCACACACACACTTCCAATTGGTTTCTATTATGCAACACACTACAGGAAAAGTGCCTGGTATTTAAAAATCACACAGTGTGGTTTAATTTCACTGTGACAGCAGGACTCTAATTTTAATCAACTTATTTTCATCACAGAATTATTCTCAGTAATCCAGCAGTGCTGTCAGGTAGGCCATAAGCTGAGAGTAATCACATGAGTCTCTCTACCCTTTAGCTTCTTCTTCCATACGAGGAGCACATTTCTTCCACTCCACAAAACCTGGAGCTGGCGCCAAGTTCTAAATTGGTCTGGCGAAATTGTAACTGACTCTCCATTATGGTTACTAGTAATAGAAGTCAATGGAGTGAATAATTTACAATAATGGATGGTTCTGAATCAGTGATACCTGTCCTGAGCAACACAATATACGATTATTCCCCTACAAAAGATTTACCTTTCTGATTAATTATGTTTTCTTGGCCCCTAAATAGGCATTAAGAAAAATAGGTGGTGCGTTTTTAGAATGTCAAATATTGTTTGGGGTACTTGAGAAGAACTACGTTGCACAATCTCTCGTTTTATACAGAAGTAAATTTAGGTGCAGCACAACACTGTGGGAAAATCTATGCATCAAGAGCTGGAGAAGCAGAGCTGAAGTCTGGATAAGCATACACTTACTGAAAGTGCAGATAGAGACAGTGCTCAAACTAAACAGTGGCTTTTCAGATTTAAACATGTTATTATGATAAAGGACACATTGCTGGCATCGTTTTCAGAATATTTCCCATTGCAAGGAACGCAGTGGTCCCGTCCTTCTTACTACTTTTTGAAGCAGTATTGGAAGTTTTCTTTTGTAAGTGTCTTTACCAGGTTTCATAAAAACTGTGGAAGTACTACTGCTGAGTACTGTCCAATAGAAAGGCAGACTCATAAAAACATTGCCAAGTGTCCTTGTCCATCTTTATCCACTGGATCTGACACCGTGTGATGACTTCTGGATCTTCCCTGAAAGTCAAAAAGACCATGAAAGATGAACGTTTTGAATCTATTCAGGAGTTTGAGGCAGCAACGTCAGGCGAACTAAAGACGCGTGATAGAGTACTTGTAAATCTGCTTTGGAAAATGGCTAGAAAAATGGGAAAAGTGTTTGATGTGAGGGAGACTATGTTGAAGTGCACTCATGGCAATGTGCTATGTAACAGATTTTTTTTTCTGTACTGGGGATTGAACTCACAGCCTTGTGCTTATAAGGCAGGCACGGTGTTACTGAGCTAAATTTCCAGCCTGTGCTAAATTTTTGAAGTCTAAACATCACACATACCGTGCCAGTTTAGCTAGGTTGAAATTTTTTTTCAAAGTTTGTCTCGATTCAGTTTCTGTCGCTCAGCGTGGGTCACAAGGGACATTTACATTTTGGAAGGTAGATGTGGGGCAGCAGACGTGCTCTCTTGTACAGCTGATTAGCTCAGGATGTGAGGCGCTGGTCCGGTCCTCACGTGCTGCTGTTCTTCTGCTGGCCTGTGGGACAGTGACAGTGCCGTCAGCGCTTCTCATCTCTGTTGCGGAAGGGGCCGGCTCTTCCTGCAGATCACTTCCTCCTCAGAGTTGCTTGGGGCTGGTGCGACACGGATGGGAATTCAGGCTGTGCCCAGTTCCCGCCCAGCCACTGTCCTTGCTTATCTCTTCTCATGGTCTTTCCTTTCCTCATACGGCACGTGGGTACTTCTAGCTCCATTGCCATACCCACAGGAGTTGCCCCTCAGAAACTGTTCACCCGGTGTCCATCACGCCACAAGTTCTTGCCATTTCAATAATCGCCTCCTCTCCACAAATCCTATTAGGTTTCCTTTTATGACAGGGCATTGAGGCTGAGCAATGCTAAGAAGTCATCCTACCCTTTAGCTCGAATTAATCATTAGAACTTCTTGATCCACAGGGAAAATGATGGGTGACTCAGAATTATGCTGAGGTTTCTCTTTTTCATCATGGTTGGCTTCAAAACCAGGTAATTTCCCTGTAGATCATCATAAGCTAAGTGGAAAGCGGACTTGCCATTGGAAATTGGGGCTTTGGTGTCATGATACGAACAACATTTCAAGGAATCATTGGTGTGAAAAAGCCAAGGATGAAGAGACGATTAGAGCCAGATCAATGATGGCCAAGTGTCCTGGTTTTGGACAGGGAGGGCAAAATCAATAAATGCCCACCTCTGTCTGACACCTTGCTTCTCCAAGAACTTTCATGGGTAGCGCCCCACTTGTCCACAATCCTGTTGTATTGAGTCGCTGTGACAAACACACTAATAATGTGGAGATCTCCAGATGACGATAGGCATGTAGGTTTCCTTAATTTGTATGTTTCTTTGATTTTTGCTAGCTCTCCTCAGTAGGTCCTTAGAGTAATTTTGAAATGCCATCAAGTGATAAGAACACTAAGCATATAAATTCTTGCCTGAATTCAGACAAGCTACTATCTTTACCAGATTTCATAAAAAATGTGGTAAGTACTACTGCTGAGTACTATCCAGTAGAAAGGCAGACTCATTGGTAGTGGTAGAACCAGGACCAATAATCTCATTCCTTGCAATAGTGGAGATAAAACTGGTACATGGGGAACATATGCCATGTAGCAGATAGTTCCAACACATGCTAAACTATTTAAATCTTATTCAAAACCAAACAAGACAACTATTTGTATAATAATATTTCTTTACAGAATTATCAACTGAGGTATGAAGAGGAAAAGATGATACATTATCTGCTTTTCATTGCAGGGATTAAAATCTGGACCCCAGAATTTAGTTAGGTAAGTTCTTCTAAGCTCCATGTCTGGTTCTAACCCTGTCCTCTTCCTAGCACACGACCGTTCATTTCCTATGTAGGAAAGAAGTAGATGTGAGATTTTCCTCCCTTCAGAGAAGGAAAGGAAAGCCTGCATGGGGACTCTGAGTGCTGCCTCCAGGGCTCTGGATCTTTCTGGAGACAAGATGCTTGCATTCTGTTCAGCTTGCAGTCTGCATCATCAGTAGACGCATCCCCTGGTTGACAGCTGAATGTCCTCTGGCTGACCTGTGGGTCTACCAGACCCACTTTCCCTGCCAGGGTGTGCTCACCTGCTCCTTGTGTCTCTCAAGTTAAGCTTGAGCCTCAATTCTTCCTGAAAGTCTTCCCACCACCTCTTTTGCTATGATAACCATCCACGGCCCCCACTTTACATGCTGTCCTGTGGGTGTTCATGGTACCGATCTTTGCTCTACTGAACACACAACACAGTGATGTGACAGCCACTTTGCATAGTTAATTCTCACTTTTCTGTAGCTTCGAAGACAGGACTTGTGAATTGTTTAGTCTATTTCCCAGACTCTAATATTGTCTCTGACCAAAAGTGTTAACTAATATTGGTTAAAGGAATATGTAGATGAAATGTTATTATCTGTTCCATAAGTGTTTAGGTGATGGTTTTGGGTATTAGCTGATGAAGGAAAAGGGTGAATGGCATTATTCTGTTGCTTCAGTAATGTCAAAGTGGGAGAAGCTTAGGACAGAGGAACTTGATATGGAACTTTGCAACTGAGATGGAAAAAATAATTTATTCATAAGGGAAATGAGTTGCAATGAGTTTCTTTAAAGAAAAGGCGGAGAAAAAGACCTCCCAGCTGTCCTTTGACTTTTATCTATTTCTAACCCTGTTTCCCTACTGAGCAAACCAAAGTCACATCTATTCTGATTTCATTGGAAAAAAAAACCCAAATATTTCTAAGTGAATAAACTACTTCCTAAGAAATATTCAGGGTAGTTACTTGTGGGGAAAAAACATGACCTAACACAACACATAAATAAGTTAGCTGTCTCCTACCAGGACAACCACTGAAAATAACATGCACATCCCAAGGGGCTGCTTCTTGGTGATATTAATAAATCAAAATATCTACTTATGATGATTTATTTGTAGGTCTTGATGCTGAAAGCTCATTTATCATTTGCAATGCAATTTACTCATCTCCACAGATCATAAAAATTCATTGAATTATGTTTGTTCTTATGGTATAATTTAATATCTTGTTTTTCAGCACCAGAATAAATCCCCATGATAAGTATAAAATTTCCTACATGTTATCCTTTGCCAGTCAATCACAAACAATGGATTTTATATATGCAGATGGATTTCAAGAGTTAATGAAATAAATTTCTCTCATCATAATTTCTTAACTGGTTCTCAAACCAAAAGGTACAGAGGAAAGTATCTAATCTATTTAGGAATCAGAGGAACAAAATTACCCAGTTAATGTGAAAGCAAGCTGTATATTTCCGGAAAAAATGAAATATCTTGCCGATTCCACCAAAACATAATTTATAACCAACACTATGGAGAAGATAAATGTTTGCCTTGTCTTAGAAGTTGACAGTACAGCCATTCTGTATCTTCAGCACCAACAAAAAGAATTATGGATCCTGAAATGGTGTGAGATCCAAGATTTGGAAAAAAATTGTGAACTGCACATTAATCAGCATGCTATCATCTTACATTATTTAGTACTGTTTCTATAAGAAGATGTTTCAATAAATAAGTATATTTTTCCAAGTTTTAGACCCTAGGAAAAATAGGATTATTCTGAGAATGCCTCAAAAAAAAGGATGAAATCCAGATAAATAGCATTTATTATTAATGGATGTTAGTTACTATTTAAAAAACAGACAAGTCATTTTATAATGTAACACTTTCCATATTTAGTATAAAATTCTTAAAATATCAAATTAATTTTAGCCTCCAAAGAAATTTGCTAATTCTTAGATATCATAATGCCAGACTGAGAACAAGACTTCTTTTTTAAAAATTCATATCTTCAAGTTATCTAAAAACCAAAATCAAGCCTTAAGAAGTAAGACTCACATACTTAAATGTTTTTGCCTTTCTACCGTGTACTAGCCAATTATTTTGAAGCATGTAACTAAAAGATATCAAAACTTGAATCTTCATATATCTCTAAAGATTTGGAGACCTCAAAAACATATACTTTCTCACGTAGCACACAAAAAACATACAAAATAATGATTCAGTTGACCCTTCAGCAACCTAGTGAGTCTACAAATACGCTGATAAAAATCATTTATTAAGCCATGGAAATAAATTCTGTATCTGAAACAAGGGATGTGCTCATCCTGCTTATGTTTCTGCATTACTCTTATAATCTGGGTGGTGAATGTACTCAGATCTTAAAAGAAACATCTTAACTCTGCTCAGTATTGATCTTCTGAGAATAATTCTCCAAGCAGCGAGTAACAGGTAACTTCCAAACTTCATTAAGATAAAGAGTAAGCGATTCCTAGAAGGTGCTCACTGGACACTGGGTTGACCCTATCATCAACAGAGTTCCAAATGCTTATCAAAACATTAAGGTTCTGTAGGGTACTTGGTAAACAGTACATGGTCCACTTGACCTAAAGAGCTCCATTTTATTGGTTGACGAGGCACCTGTCAAAGGCACTTTAGGAATGGATAGTTCTTTCCTAGAGCATCATGGTTCCGAGTGAGTAAAGTTGGGGATTGATCTTCTTTGTCAGTGTGATGAGAAACTCTTCAGAAACATCCTTTTATATCTTCATGTATTTTCTATTTCCAAGAACTTTAAGTGTCCTACTTGGCTTTTGCTATGACTTATCTAGATGTCCTCCCAATGCCTCATGTGCTCATAGTGTGGCTTTGGGGAGGTGGCAGATCAGCTGTGTGTGATATTTGGTTGAGGGTATAATAATGGGATTAATCTTCTATGGATTAGCATGGCTTTGGGTGCTGCTGAATGAATTTACTGAATACAAAGACACATCCCGGGTGTGAGAGGCACCAACCGAAAGACTCATAGCATGGATGGAATAAAAGGATAATGAAAGAAAGAACTGTGTTTCTCTGCTGCTCACTGCCTCCTACCTGCCTGCCATGGACTGTTTCTGCCCTGTCACACTACCCTGCCTTGGAGCCAGCTCACCATGGACTAAAACCTCTGTAGACTGTGCGCCAAAATAAACCTTTCCTCCTTTAATGTGGTATTTTTTTCCACCAACAAGAAAGTGACTAAGGCTGATTTGTTAACGCAGATCACCTAATTACATGAGAAACATGAAGGTTTGGAGAAGGGTTTACTGTAAGTGGGTTTATTTTTCACTTCTGAACATGGAAGGAGTAGTGTGACAAATGAAGAGATAATAAAGGTGATTCAAAGTTTCAAGAAGAAACGATAAAAATGACTTTGCCCTTATATATATAAAAGCTTTCATCCTACAAAGAGCATCCTGGGCCTTAGAAAGGATGCTGTGTTACAGTGGAAATCTGGTCCAGTCTGCAAATAATGAGAGAGCCAGGAAGAAGATTCAAAAGGTACATAACCCCAAATCTCTGATCAGGAGAAAGGGAGAAAGCAGGAGAAAGAGATCCTGTTTTCTATCTTTGTAGAAGGAAGTGACACTTCATGTGAGTTTTGTTTCTGGTTATACTTGAACCTGCCTGTTGACAGAGTATGTGAGGTGAATGTGATAACCACTACACTATGGAAACCCATGACAGAGTGTGGATATTCTGGTATTAGAGCAGCAGTCCCTCCCATAGGAAAGAAGTCCTGATGTACAAGGTGTTCTTTTCTCAGTCTCTTAGTTCCCACCCAGCTACATCAGGAAAAGGCCTGGGCACGACTTGTGGCTAAGGTTACAAAATATTGCAATAAAAATATTAAAGAAAATATGAATAACATAAAAATGCTGTATGCCTCCATCCAGATTAAACAATGTTAACACTTGTTATTCTCGTAATGGCTCTCTCTTTGTGAAAAAGTGTAAATGCAATGAAAGATCTTTCCCCTCATTTTAATTTCATTTCTTCCCTTACTCAATAGAGGTTATCAGTGGCCCAAAGTTAGTTCACACCCTTCCTGATCAATGTTTATATGCTCTTACTACCTATATGCATCTCCACATGATGTAATGTTTCTGGAGTTTTATTTTTTACCTATGAACAGTCATAGAGTATTTATACTGGAGCTTGCTTTTCCATATAAGGCTAGTTGAGATGTATTTGTGTTGGGATGGGCAAGTCTAGCTCATGTCATTGAGGTCAGAGACTCACACCCAGAAGCAATCAGCACCACATACCACAGTGCTGGGCATGGTGGCTCACGCCTGTAATCCCAGCACTCGGGAGGTAGAGGCAGGAGGATTGCTGTGATGTGAGTTTGAGGCTGAGCTCAGGACCAGCCTGAACTACAAAGCGAGAGCTTGTCTCAAAAACAAAAACAAAAACAAAAACAAAACAAAACTAAGCAAAATAGTCATTAGACCTCTTGAGCCTGCTAAGAATTATTTAAAAATGGATTAATCTGGGAGAATTAACATCTTTATTGTATTATCCCTGTGATTTATGTACCCAGCATATCTTTCCCTTTCACCCAATCTTTCATGCTCTTCAGTTACACCTGTTGTTGAGTGCCCTTCACATATATACACATAGTTATTACAAGTGGTATTTCTTTTTCCTACTGTATTATCTGTCTTGGTTTGGCTGACACAAAGATACTTTTACCTTTCACATTTATCTTATTTGTAATTCACATATTAAATCCTCTTCTAATAGATTAGTTGTAAATTATTTCCCAAATTTCTGTGTAGATAATTACTTACTGAAATATAGTTTATTTATTTTACTTCTTTTTCCATGGGCAGAAACTTCTGCAACAAAACTAAATACTGGTAATGATGCAATATGTCTTATCAGATACTTGTGTTAATGTAAATACTTCATACATTTCATCTATAAGTAAGGTATTTGATATGAGAATGGTAGATATTTTTCAATAAATTAGGGAAGTTTTATATGATCCTTAGATTAAGAATTATTGTTATGAATACAGCAATGTTAAATTTTAGAATTATTTTCTATGTTTCCATTTAAATGACCATATTTTTTCTTTTTAATAAATGTAGAGAATTATGTTAATGAATATATATAAGTATAGATAATCAGATAATAAATATAGGGACTATTAATTAAGTGTAGTGAATTACGTTAAAATATAGGGAAGATGAGGAATATTAATACATGTTAATAAATAAGAGAATTTCTGTGATAAAGATCCATTGTCATTTTTCTAGAGGAAAATGACTTATTAAAAATCATATACTTTCAGTGCTCTTTGGATTTAATTTTCTGATGTTTTCTGATTTTACAAAGATGGCTCAAATTACAATAGCTTATACCTTTTTTTTCCTTTTTTGATTTTATCTGATTTTGGTGTCAAGATGATATCAACCTCATAAACCTAATTCCTTATTCTCTAGTTCTCTGCAATGGTTTGTGTTACACATGAAAAGTTTATTGCTCATTAATCCATTTGCATCTATGAAATTCTATAGTAGTTATTCATTCATTTGGCTTTTCAAACAAATTTTTCAAGCAAGTTTAATCATTTATATTTTTCTGAAAAATTACCCATCTCCTAAAATTTTAAGTATTTGCCATAATAAAATAATATCAAAAAGTTACAATTTTCTTTGATCTCTCCACCGTATCTATAATTATATTACCTCTTCATAAGGGATTTTTTATCCAGCCTCTCCTAATGTCTTACATCACTTTTGCTTTTCAAAACGCAGTCCGATTTGTTTATTTTTCAAAAGGCCACTTTTGCTTTTGTGGATCATCTCCTATTTTTATGACTATTTCGTGCCAGAGTTTCCTTTATGCTCGAGGAAAAGCATTGTGAAATAAATCAATAAAATCAATTAAGAGGTGAACGAAAAACATAACACAGGCTGAAAATAAATGTAAAGTGACAACGCTCAGAACCCATGAGGGAATAAAAATATTATAAGAATTATTTTTTATTGAAGAGATGAGGCATTAGAAAATAATTACTAGGAAGTTGGGGTACAAGAAGTGGCTAATGCCTGCTTGTCTTTCAGTAGAAGCAGAGTAGAGATACTGAATTATTCACACATTGGTTAAGTAAGTATGTTAATAATTTAAGGGAGTGTTCTGCCTGAGCTTTTCTAATTTCACTTTTTATATTTTTTTCTATTACTGCTATGTGTTTAAAGCAGAGGGCTTGGACTATGAACTTAAAATGTCACCTTGACTAGAAATCGGAGGTGGGTGTTACTGGAGGTTCCCTACCCTTTAGCATTTCCCTCCCACTGAAGGAAATTTTGAAAGATAATTACAGTCCCAAGGAACTTACATACTTTGTACTAAAGCATTTTTGAGCTTGTTAAATGGAAACAATAAGGCAACTGAATTTAAATATCCATCTCAGTTGTCTTGGTGACCCAGGTCTGTGACCTCAGCATGCTGAGCTGCCAAAGCAAGGGGATATCAAGTTCTAACTCAGCCCAGGCCACTTGGTGAGTGAGATGCTGCCTGAAAATAAAAAACAAAAAGGGGCCAGGATTGTAGTGCAGTGAGTTCAAATCCAGTGGTAGTCAAACAAAGCAAAGCAAAACGAAATAAAACAAAACATGAATATAGTGATCTTTCTGCCTGTGCTTTACTCTTGATCTGCTCAACTTCTCCCGAACAGGACAGTCTGTACTCTTCCTACAGATCTGCCATCTTCCCGCCTTTCTGTTTTTGTCCACATTCTTGTACTTATCTCTCAGCCTCTCTTTGAACGTGAGATGCTAAACACTGGGAACTGGCTTGGCGTCAGTGCCAGGTGAGAGTTCTCAGCCACAGTTCTTGCTAAAGAGCTTCATCTGCTCCAGAGGGCTAAGTACTGGGCCCCATGGATACCACACATCATCTTCTCTTAAGAATCAGCTGGTCCCAAATAAAACTAGATTGAAACTAGGAATAATTTTGATTCTTTTTTAATGTGCAACTATTTTAACATACATCTTTTATGCTCCATCATTTTCTGTGTTAGATTTATGGTGTGATTTGTGGAGAGAGACTCTCTTTGGTAGGACTATAAATTGTCTTAGACCATATATGTAGCAAAGAAGATTTCAAATGAACACATAAATAGTTGGTGACATAATAAACAAATTAAGCACTTTAAATAGTTTACCTGCTTTCAGTTTAATTAATCATTGAATTCTTCGAGCCTCTAGGAAGATGCCTGAACCCACACTGGATGTCCCATAGGTATCAAGTACAGTTTTCTTTTCTTTTAAAGAGGCTCAACCTCTCAATAGTGACTTTGTTGTAGGAATACCAACAATTTCTAAGCTTTCTTGAGCTTTCTAAAGCAATGGTCAGTTGTAATTGGCAAGATTTGTTTTTCTTTTTCTTCTGTAGTTGTAATTTTTAGATAATTAAGTTTGTAAGGACAGATGCTTAAAAATCTAAACTCTCTTTTTCTTTTTCTTTTTCTTTTGCTGGGGATAAATCCAAGACTTTGATCTTGGCATGCCTCCTCATCCCTCTTAAAATGTCTTACTTTTAGACATGTTCTCACAAAGTTTGCTAAACTGCCCAGGCTGGACTTGAACTTGTGATCCTCCTGCCTCAGCCTCCCAGAGTTCGGGTATTACAGGTGTGTACTTATTATATGTTGTGTTTCTTTTAAGTGCACACGAGTCCTGTTCAGGGAGAGTCAGGACAGCTGATACAATCAAGTGAAAGTTCTAAACTCATTCCACAGTTAAATACGTGATCAAGTGTAGGTTTTATGATCGGGGCTGGAAGTCAAATCTGAGGAACGCGCTGTAGAGAAAAAGGGGGAGAGTGGGCTAAGAAGAGAGTTGCCAGTGACTGACAAACAGACCCACCAGAGAAGCAGGTTCTGTCTCCCCCAGTTCCCAAATGAAGAATGTCATTCATGCTATTTGAGCCTTGCTTTTCTGTTTGGAAAGTGGGACTTTTAGTTTTGACCTTTTAGAGTACTTAGGGTATTTTTGAGGATCACCGAAAAGTATGTATGTATGATTCTTAATGTCACGTGCTATGTCTGTCATGTGTGGTATAATTTATGAATATTTGCATAATTACTTATCATGACAGTTAGCATCATAATCACGACCATTTTTTTCACAATGTGAACAATGTTTTCAGGTCAGCTGGGTAAATTCAAACTTGAGTTTCTGCTTTGATTAGGTGAAAGTCCTTTGTCCTCAAGGTCATCATTGTGATAATATGATCCTAGAACAGTTTAAAAAGTCCCATTCTCGAAGGCTTGGGCGTTAATCTTTTATAGGTGATCACGACAAAGCGAAATAGTCAATCATAAAAAGAAGATAATGGCAAATAATTTCACTCAGTTACATTAACCAATATAAAAAACATGAGATGAGGGGTTGGGTGACTTTATTAAAGCCAATGAGGAAAAATATATCTAATTTGCCAAAAGTATGTTTGGATTTTACTTTTTTTTTTTTTTACTGTGGATCATTCAATGGTGTGTAATATGGGAAAGTGCTCTCCTCCCTTACAGTGGAAAGGTAGGGGGAATGCAGTACATATGTGACACAAGATGATGTATCATGGACCAAGAAGAAGTAGAGGCGATGAACTATAGAGAAGGTTCTCCAGATTTGCTGGAAAGAAAAAGTCATCGAAAGGATAGAAGTCAGACATTCACGGTATGGAGAAAGAAATCAGCAGTTTGGATAAGTAGAGACTCAAAAAGAAAAGAGCATTGCTTGTGCATGCGACTAGCACCCAGAGTATCTCTGAACACGCTAAGGCTTTACTGTGGCCCATGGTCAAAGAGGCGGAGCTTGCTGGTGACGTCACGCAGGTCACGCAGAACAGGAAGTGAGTCCCTTCACGGTGAGAGCAAAGGGGTTGTGCCAGGACAGAGCGGGAGGCCTCACAGAGGCTCAGTCCTTCCGCCTCTCTCTCTCCACATGTCACCAACTGGGTTCATAACACAAGCTTGCTATTTATTAAGCACAAGACTAAATAACTTATAATTCCTTCTTAGTTCTTAGAATGATTCAGTGTCGACTTGTATCTCACTTTTACGAGTGAAGAAACCAAGGGTCCCAGAGATTGAGCAATTTGCACTAGTTCTCTCAAAATCCTTAATTCTCACAAAATCCCTGCAATTCCAGCATTATTCATCTTATTTTCAAATAAGAAAACTAGTTTGGAGAACTTTGAGTAATAACGATTGCCTCATTATTCATGGGTTCATGAACTGGACTTTGAATATAGCTCTTTGACCCCAAAGAGAAAACAGAAAATCATACATCTGTATATATGAAGATTGAGGATGCTCCTTATACTAAGAGTTCCCCAAAGGTAGAGGCTGTGTCTAACTCAAATAATTATGGAAGTGTCTACTATGGGCAAAAGCTAAGTTTATGATTCTAGAAATAAAAAATCCCTTTATATCTTTTAATGTGCTTAATTTTCAGGTGAAGAAACATGACTCAAAGTTAAACTGTTTTCAATCTCTTTAGTAGTTGTAATGGATAGAAAACACACATATACATACACATAGACACACACAGAGACACACACAGATACATACAGAGAGAGACAGAGAGAGAGAGAGAGAGAAGACCCGAGTCATATGTGTAGTTCATGACACCAAAATCAATGCATACTCATTAATAGTGTATTATTTACAAGATTCTATGAATTCCCTTTGTAAAACTGGAAGATAGGAGAATGTAGAATTTGGAAAAAAATTTAAACTTCCAAATGTGCTCTTTTAAAGTTCAGTAGCTGTTAATAGTTTTCTCTGTTTCAGATAAATACTAAGAAGACATTTCCTGCCAAAGTCAAGGTATTTGGAAAGCTGTGTCTGATTTTCTAAAAAAAATATATATAAAATATATAAATATATATAAATATAATATATATATTATATATATAAAATATATAAATATATATAAATATAATATATATATTATATATATAAAATATATATAAAAATATATATATGTGTGTGTGTGTGTGTGTGTGTGTGTGTGTGTAGCTTTCTCGGTCAGTGGGAATGTGGATGGACATTGGGGGCATGTGAGAAATTTTATTTTATATTTTTCTGCAAGCATTATGTGAAGAAACTAAGATGTTTGGCATATGATTTTTGAAGCTTGAAATTGAAAATCCAATCCAAGGACACCTATTTTTTAAGAATTTCTGTTGTAGACCAAAGATGAACCATATGAGGTCTGGTCACACATGTGGTTGGCATTTGCTGAAATTTGAAGTGTTGTTTTTTATTAAAAAAAATATGTGGTTCTTTAGCCAACCCTCTTGGGTGATGGTAAAGAAGATTCTTAGAATGGAAGTTCCTCAGAGAAGTTCTGGGTAGGAGGTCCTGGGATAGACCTCTGAGTGAGAGACTGGGTGGGCTGAGGAGGAGGAAGGAACTCTTGGGGGAGCCAGTGCTGTAACCTCCATGGTCTAAGTTGGGACTTATTGAAAGGAAAAGTTTCCAGAGCCACTGGCGCTTGGAACATCTCCTTCCTGTACCTGACACTTCCTCTAAAACAAGCTCTTTTTCTACTCTGAGATGCCTCATTTTTACTGGAAAGTTAAGAGCAGCAAAGGCGCTTTATACTTACAGTGAACCCTTGACTTCAGGTCCTGAGGGTTGGTCATAAGTAAGTCAGTATGGCTAACATCTGGATGCTTAGCTGGGCACACACTATAGATAACAAGAGGAAGATGAACCTTCCATTAACCTAACTAACTCAAGTTTCTCATATGTCGTCATGCTGGTTGCAACTTCAGGGTCCACTGTACTGACAGAGGCCACACTTGGAAGAAAGATCCCTCCTTAACCATCTTTCCCAATGCTTATAAGGGCACTTGGTACTTTGGTCAGCACACAGTAAATGTTGCATTATTTACAATGGCTAATTCTAGCTGATTTTCTTAAATGAGATTTGGACATTTTAATGGTTAATTATGAGCATCAACTTTCTCATTGCCATTTATTTTCTTTATGAAACAGGGGAACATAACCTAAGTCATAAAACTATACATTTTAAAAATTAGAATTAGAGATTTTAATTTATAGATTATAAATACATTATAGGCATTTGTTTTAATTTTATGGCTTAAAAGCATCTTTGCATTCTTTCTTAATAGACTCTCATGTTTAAAAGTTAGTTTGCCCTTCCAGACATTCTGAAGACTGGGAGAGTTTTGTTTTTTCAATTTAGTCAATTTGCATAAACAACTTTGAGCAGCTGAAAGCAATTTGATGATTTCCTTGGAAGAAACAATCTGAGCATACACCTATAGTTTTAAATTTAAATTCCATTGAAATGATTGTATAGCATACTTAAAGAAAAGTACAGATTACAAGTGTACACGGGGATGGGTTTTTACAGTGTGAATCCCTTTGTGTACCAGCCACCTAAAATGTGGGTCCTACAGCAAGACAGAAAACATTCCCAGCATGCTGACATCCAACATTGAAGCAAGGCTGAGTCGGAAACACTTTGTATTTCTGTTGTTATTCTTCTTTGACACATTGCTAATTAGAAAAAGTATCTTCTTTGCTAACGTTGGAGAATTTTCTGCTTATATTTATCAATTTTTATTTACAGTATAATATTACTATGAAGAGAACACCTAATCAATCTTTATGTTGCTTGGCTTTTTCAAATATGTGTGTCATATAGAATCAGTTAAAAATTGTTAGTCTGAGCCGGGGATTTAGCTCAGTGGTTCCGGCGCCTGTCTTGCAAGAGCAAGGGCCCGGGTTCGATTCCCCGGTAACCACATACAATACTGGGCGTGGAGACTCACCCCAGCAACAAGCAGTACCCACTACCACAGTGCCGGGTGTGGTGGCTCATGCCTGTAATCCCAGCACTTGGGAGGCAGAGGCAGGAGGATTGCTGTGATGTGAATTTGAGGCTGAGCTCAGGGCCAGCCTGAACTACAAAGTGAGACACTGTCTCAAAAAACCTTAAAAAAATTGTTAGTCTCTTACTGTAACTTTAGATGCATTTATTTTTAGTTCTTCACAGTTGTGCTTTCATAAGTTTGAGGCCTCATTTTTAGTTAAGTAGGAGTTTAGGATTGTTGTATCTTCCTAGTAGATTGAGCCTTTTTTGATATTCAAATTCCTCATTATCTCTTCTAATACTTATTGCTTTTAGGTCTAGTTATCTGTTACTAAAATATTTTGGTGGTTTGTTTTTCATTTTCTTATGTTCAATCTTTCTTTGCTTTTTTGTGGTACCAGGGACTGAACTCATAATCTTGTACTTGGAAGGCAGGCAGTAAAACCACTCAGCTAAATCCCTGGCCCTCTTCCTTTCTTTAATATTTTAAAAGCACTTGGTTTGTTGAATACACAATATTTCTGACCTTTGAACTGTTGAGGTTATTATGTCAACACTTCATCTATTAAAGTCTCATATAAATCGTTATTTTTATCTCTGTCTAACATATACCAATTCCCATAATGTGCTTCCCACATTTCGTGCCATTTCACTATATTGGTTCTTCCTACCCAAGAGCGAGGGATATCTTGCCATTTTCTTATATCCTCTTTGATCTTTTTTTTTTAGACAACTGTAGTTTTCAATGTAATAGATCTTTCACTTCCTTTGTTAGATTGATTTCTATGTATTTCAGATTTTTTTAGTGCTATTGTAGAAGGTGTGGTTTCCATAATTCCTCAGTGCACTGTTATTTATGTTGAGGCGTTCTGTTGATATATATATATATATATATTTTTTTTTTTTTAGGTTTTTTGAGACAGGGTCTCACTTTGTGGTTCAGGCTGGCCCTGAGCTCAGCCTCAAACTCACATCACAATCCTCCTGCCTCTGCCTCCCGAGTGCTGGGATTACAGGCATGAGCCACCACGCCCGGCACTGTGGTATGTGGTACTGGTTGCTGCTGGGTGTGGGTCTCCACACCCAGTATGGTATGTGGTTACCAGGGAATCGAACCCGGGTCCTTGCGCTTGCGAGACAGGCGCCGGAACCACTGAGCTAACTCCCCGGTCCCGTTCTGTTGATATTTGAGTGCTGACTCTGTATCAAACTATGTGACTGAATTTGGTTATTAAATCTAGAAGTTTTTTGGTAGAGTTTTTAGAGTCTCCTATGTACTAGGTCCCCTGCAAATGATGATAATTTAACTCCTAATACATAATGTTTCTATTACAGATAGTAACATATGTGAAATATGAATCAAATTTGAGGTATGTAAGGAAGTAACTGTGCCAAGTACATTAAGGAATCCTGTCTTTTACCTTAAGTGCGTCAATCATGAGGGCAAGGGGAGCCTCGCTGTAAACCCATGGACGCTGAAGGGGCTGCCAAGCCACACACCAGGCGCGCTCTAGGACAGCCTTTGTCAGAAGCCAAGTCAAAGAGGGGCAGAGGTAGAACAGCAGGTCAGGGAGAAGCACGGAAGTGTATCCAAAGTTCTCCAGAAGCACTCAAAGCCTCAACGAGCTCTTCTTCATCAAGGGAGAGTCCATGAGCAAATAGGTAACTTCCTGACTTTAAATGGCTAGTTTATTAAAAAGGACAATAATCAAGAACAATTATCTTCAACTTGCAGTAACTACAAATGACAAATATGCAAAGTTCTTAGAGAACAGTTCATAGTAATTGCTTAAAGGTCAGCACTATGAAAATCGTGATGGTAATGATGGTTAAACTGAAGATGTGGGTGATTGTGATGGTCAGGAAATGAAAATCATCATCATGAATATCAGAAAAGAGACAGTGTCAGCACACATAGATCTAGCAAATCTCTCTCTCTCTCTCTCTCTCTCTGTGTGTGTGTGTGTGTGTGTGAAATGGGAAGTCTACTCTAGTATTTAATTTAATGCTCCTGGGGTATTTGTTCTACCATAAAGCCTTCAAGTTTTGTTTCTCTCTCTGATTAGTAAGATATTCAACTTCTGTAGTGTGACACCTGCACCCCAAATAGGCTTCTTGTGATATAAGACACACTGCAGCCATGGTTTGCTCCAGTGTCCCCATTCGCTAGCAGTGTCCGGGAGGGAATAACGCTAAGTCCCTTGTTGTCCTAAAGCTTGGAGAAAGACTACGCTAGTTTATAGGACTTGGAACTTTGGGATTATTAGTAAGCAAGGCTTCAAAGGAGAAATAACACATTGTTCGAAGGGACACATTTCTCACTGTGGCTCTCTCTAGAAAAAATTGATAATAGAAAGCAATTTTCCTAAAGTTAATTCCCATAGGACTGGATTTGTTTTTTCTTCAAATACACTTCATTTTTAAAGGGCAGATAATTTTTTAAAAGTCTAATTGCCACTTGAACCCAATGGGCAAGATAGGAACCCAGACAGACAAGATTAAATCAGGATATTGCTATTTCTATTCATGAACACCTTTCCTGTCCTCATTTATCTTAAAATATTTTTGACTGTTGGGAAATGAAACAGGCATAAAATACGAGCCATGGCAGCATGTGTGACAGACAACTGTGTTGAGACAAATGGATTCAATGATTGCTTTTCAAGCTGTGGAGAAAGAGGGAGAAGATGATGACAGGGAAGAGGCAAAACTGACACGGGTCAGCTGAGAAATAAATAGAAAAGAAGGAGAAATGAACTTGAACGGCATATACTTTTATTTACACTGTTTTTCACGTAGATGGAAGGAGTAGCATGTGTTTATGTGAGTATTATACATGTAGTGTTGCAAAGGAAAATACCTGTTAATGAGGAAAGCATCTAAGTTTTTTCTGAGGCAGCCTAGCTTGGGGTTCTGGCAGCTGTGGGCTCTTATTCAAGCAGGAAGTCGTGGCAGGGAAAGCAGAGGAGAGGGTCTTGGAAACCCAAAGGTCTTGCCCTGGTGGAGCAGTGAGGGCTGGAAGTTTCCTTCCCCAAGTGGAGTGCAGCATCAGTGACTGAGTCTAAGCTCCACCGTCTTCCAGACTTGAGATGTGTCACTCCAGCCTCACACTGCACCTCTAATCCTCTCTATTCCAGGGCTCCTATCACTGTCCTTTGTATTTATGTATTTTTTTCTCCCAGTGACTTCACCGTTTTAAAAACAAAGACAGGAGGCGGGAAAAACCTGCTAGAGGAAATGACACACGGTGACTGGCCTTCTTGGAATCTCCTTCCTGATGTGTTTCCTCATCTCTCTTCCTTGGGCTTTGAGCTCTCACGGCTCTCAAGTGTGCATTAGCTGCGTTCTCGGCAAGTCTAGGACTCCGTGTTCCTCTCTGGCCCCTCCCATAAAGCGCAGACTGAAAACCATCCGCACATTCTCACACCAGTAGAGCCCCAATGCTCAACCTTCTAGGATGGGATCTGAGAGTCTAGACACTCACGGTAAAGTCAGGGAGAGAAGACAGCTGTCCAGAAACCCCTGTAATGCGGAGAAGAAGAGCACTGCGGGCTACGAAGCAGTGACTCTGTCCCTCCTCTTCTGGGTGCTGCATTCAGCAGAAAAAAAAAAAAAAAAAGCAAGACATAAACAGTCTCTTTTATCTCCTTTCTCCCCATGCAGCACGAGTGCTGGGTGCTAAGCCTTAGAAAAGAGAGAGTCTCTTCCTGGGAATTCAGGCACATATTTATTCTTTCTTTCACTTTTCAGACGAGAGCTGTGAGACAGGACAGTTGAGTAATTTGCCCAAGGTCCTACAGTGCCCTTGAAAAGCAACGGAGTGAGCGAAGCAGGAGACCAGGGCAGGTACTTAAGAGAAGCTCACTTTCCTTGGGCCCTGTGCCAGTGAGTTCCGGGATCACACGTCCAGCACACACGGGCGGCTGGACTGACTCTGGCCCAGCTGAGGTCTCCCTGGAGTTGTTTGGCCAGCCGGCGATGGCTTTGTATTGGCTAATCTCTCAGAGTTTCCTCTCTCTAAATGCAAGGAACAAAATCTGAGCGCTTGGCTCCCAGGGATGGCGACATAAACCAGATAGGGAGAGAATCCAGTGCTTTTCTTAATAATGGTGTTAAAAACCCAGGGGTACTAAGGTGTCGTGAGCAAAATGCAGGAGCTGCAGAGAAATGTTTGGCCAAAGTTTTAGAAGCCCAATTTTGGAGGAAAAAAATACATAAATATGAAAACATTTTTTTCTAACAATGACACTGTTGGCAACCAGGTTCTCAATTAAGAACAAAAGACGCAAAAACAAATAGTAGAAAAAAAATAAACCAGTCAAAGATTTTATAGCTCTTTGCATAGATATTTTTTTTCAAGGAAATACCCAGGATTTTATTGAAACAGATTTTTTTTTCTAGATATAATTCATAACATTTAAGTGAAATTGGAATTTTAAAACAAAATTCTATTCAAAGCATTTCAAAGGTGCAGCTCTGGCATGGAGTGAGATAAAACCCAAGGTGCTTGATCATCTTTTAAGATTTTAGCACTGAAGCTTGCCTAGGATAAGTTACTGATCCCTTACATCATTTGCAAATATTGGAGGCTGCTGCCCTGGAAAGGCAATTCAAAGAGTCCTTGGGTCTGAACAAAATAATGAGGAACCACAAATGGCTGTGAGCCATCACACTGCAGAGGGTCAGTATTAGTCCTGAGCAGGGCCACTGTCATCTCGAGGTCAATAGTCGGTGCTCTTACATGAATCTACACCACAGCTGGCTCTTTTTACTCATAGCATCTCCTTTGGTGACAGGGTTTTTAGGGCCACAGAGAAGTCAACATTCATTTCACACTGCAGTTTTTGCCTGCTTCTGCATAATTTATCGCTAAAAGTCTTCCCGGTTTATTGCCTGAAGTACAAATTTTTTCTGGAATTACATTACCCTAAATCTTTTTTTTCCAACCCTCCTCCCCCCAACTATTCAGTCATTCTGTTTAGCTCAACCATGACAAGGCCCAAGTGTTTTATTTTTTCTTTTTTCGGAAGTACTGAGGATTAAACCTAGGCCCTCCAGTGTGCCAGGCAAGCACTTTATCACTAAGCTACTTTCCCAGCCCCTTTTAAAATTTTTTATTTTGAGATAAGGCCTGGCTCAGTTGTTCCTCCTAGCTTCTCACCTGGACCTCCTGTTCAGCCTCCTGAGTAGCTGACATTACAGGCATGCACCACCGAGTCTGCCTACAATTTCCACTAGTAAATTCTAAGCACCTTCACTTGAGTCCTTTTGTGTTTAATCATCGCTTGGTTTCCTCTCAGGACTTCCCTTTCCTCAGGCTTCTCTACAGGACCAAAGAGACAGGGAACCAGCTGGGCTTTCCTAGAGCCTCCTCTTGCTGAATGCGGCGGCGATCCTCATAGGAGGTGAATTATCACCTCAAGTTTGTCATGAGATGTGATCTTGAAACATCTTTTGGTCAACAGATCCAATTCTATTCTGACAATGTTGAGATGAGTTCTGAATGTAAACTGTTGCCTAGCTGGGATGAAAAATCCCACTGAGACAGGAGGAGAGCGCAGCAACAGATTATAGTATTTGGAACAAAAAGGCCCACCTGGCACAGACTTGGTAAGTTGCTCAACTTCTAAGCTCTCAGCTATGTCTCCTTTGTAAAATTCCAGAGAATGTGTACATTCTCCCATGTAGTCCTGGCAGATAAGCAAGATGAAAAGTGTACCTCGTGGTACGTGGACAGCACTGGGCCTTCATATGCACCATGAACCTGAAACTTCCAAGGGACGTAAAGAAATTAAGCAGCATCAGCCATTGAACCCTTGTCGCAAACAGTCTTGAACTGTGCAAACTCCTTAGCCATTTCAAATGTAACTGGCTTTTAAAAGCCGCGTTCTTGAGCTACAAAGTGGATACACCCTACAATAACTAATACATATATCTGTATCTCACACACTACACATTTAATACTCTTCAAGAAAAGGCTTCTTTATAGGTTAGAAATTTTTATGTGCAAATGTTCTGTGGTGGAGGGCAGAGGAATGACCTGCTCTTCACATCCTAACCTACAGATGACCAGGAGTGAAATGCAGGCTCTTGGTAGTAGGGGCTCCCATCTAGCTGAGCTGTAAATCCCGATCGCCTTCGATGATGGCTTGGGACTGGTTCCTGGTAATAATTTGGATGTCATTCTCCTATCCTGAAAATGCATGAATGATTCTGGCCTTTAAAAACAGATTTAAGAGGATGCATTTATCTTGACATTACCAGCCTTTTAAAGATCACACAGGAGGGCCTGTTGACCTTTCTGTCTTAATGATGTGTTGCAAAACAGTGGGATAATATTAATGGATTGAAGTTAGAAAAAGAGTGTACTTAGGAGCAGCCTGGAGGCGGGAAAAGGATGCCCAGGAGAGCAAAGGAAACATTCCTTAGTCCTCAGGGACTGGCGGAATCACAAGTAAGTGGAAGAGGCAGAGGAGGTTCAAAGTAAATTCTATCTCTGTTTGCAATTGGTGGTTCTCAGGTACCTATCAAAGCCTGAGTCAGGAGAAAAAACTAAATATTTTGGTTGACACAGCTCCTGGGTGGTACAGTGTTTTCCAGAAATGCTAGGGTGTGCCTCCTGTCCTGCCCTCTCCTTTCAATCATCCATAGACCCAATGATGGAACAAATGGAGAAAGTTGGTAAAAATCAAGGAGGATTCCTGGTTCCCTCACAGCTTTCGAGTTATAGTTATTACAACCACATTTTCAGTTCAACACAGGGTTTTAACAGAGGGATGGCAAATTGAAATTCGAAGCAGAATCAAAATACAGAAGCTGCCACATACACAGTACACAGTGCTAATCTCATGCACACAAAAAAAGGAGTTATGGACAGCCCTGCCTGTTCTGCCTTCTAAAACCAACAAGGAGGTCAGATCCATGCTCACCAGCCACCACCGCAGCCCAGTGAATGTTTTAAAACCCAGATGTGATTAAAAAATGTCACTTGCCTTGTGATTTTTCTATTAAACCTAACATAGTGAAGCGAACCATAGCACCTAGTGGAGCAGGTGAACTCATGTTTCCATGGCAACTGAAGACTATCAATATCACTGTATTATTATTATTTTCATTGCACAAGATACCGTCCTTAAAGAGTAATTCTTTTAGTGTCTGGGTCTCCATGATAGCTCCCTGAATAGTTCCAGTCCATAAGGCTTTGTATCACATTTTCAAGCTGGAAGCAGAATGAGTTATTATAATTATTTTATGAAATTCAACTTAAATAAACTTGAGGTAAAAAGAGAACTCGGTCTCCTTTTGCTTTAGTTGCAGTACCTTCCTCTTCGTGGTGTGCTTTTCAGAAATAAGTTTGCTTCTGCAGAGAAAGTTCTTTGCCTTTCTACCTGGGAAAGGGAAGGTGGTTTGGAATCAACTCATACCCTTGAAAAAAGAATAAAGCATAAATCACTGGATCTTTATGGATGACAGACCAGTGCTTGCCCTGAACCAGACATTTATTGTGCAACTTCTAGAAGTCAGTCCCTTTGGATAAAGAGGTCAGTGGTCTCAGAGATCTCAGCACTGCAAGCGGGAAAATGGGCAAGTAAGAGCTATCAGTAAAGTGGAATAAAAGCCATGATAGAGTTAGCATTAGGATCAGCAGTGATTCCTTACATGAACTGGGTCATTTCTGAGAATGAAGAGAGAGTATTCATCATTACACAAGAACCACTGATGTAAACTTTATCTCAATTGGGATCGAAATGCCTGGAAAGCAAAGGAGAAGGCAGCCGAAAGTAGCAGGGAGAAGGTGGGCCACTGAAGGCCTCCCAGAATTTGTGGATCTGGGAGACAAGGAGAAAAGCAGATGTCCTCACATGAGAAAGAGAACACATCCCCTACACAGAAAAATGTGGGTGAGCCAGAGTGCTGCTACGCCTTCTTGTGAGAAAACTCACACGCTTTCGTCTCAGCCCTGTCATGCCGAGGAAGCAGAAAGCCTGATCATGCCCACGACTGATAACAACACGGGTTAAAGCCTCACACATGTGCACAGCTTGGAGGGCACTCTCGATGTGTTTAATAAAACCAAAGAAACATATATCCTGTAACCCAGAAGTAAAGTTCCTGGAGAAAACTCAAGAGTAAATATAAAAGAATGTTGGTTCTGTACTGTTTGTCAGAGTGAAAAATTAGAAATAAGTTCTTGTGAGCAGCAGAATGGGAAAATAAATTGTAGAAAATCCATTTAATGAATTATTATTCAGTAGTTAAATGAACTAAAACCCAATGCATTTATCAAAAGCAAATAAACCTCACCACTATACTAACTGGAAAAAGAAAATAAAAAACTACAGCAGAAAAAGGATTAGGATTGTTCAGTTAATACATATATACAGATGTCGCAGATCATCAGGTGAAAGCTTGCGCAGGAATTGTAAACAATGTTCCAAGGAACATGAGGGTGATGATAACTCTTCCAGCACATATACATGCAATAAATGGGGAATTACTCTGCTTTAAAATAGGAAGCAATCTTGTCATTTGTCACAGCAGAGTTGAACCTGGTGGACAGAATGTCCTGTGGGATTAGCCACAGGGAGAAAACACTGTCTGATGGAACATATATGTCAAACTTAAATTGCCAAAGGGATGCAATCGTAGGGTGAGAGTGTAGGTGGGCAATGGGCAGGGGGGAAATGGGGAAGTGTTGGTGAAAGGGTAAAAGCTTCACTTACCCAGGATGAGCTATTCCCAGAGGTCGCCTTTATGGAGCAGTGTCCTAGTTAACACAGCAGTGTGCTGTAGGCAAACATACCTGACAAGAGGGTTGATTTATGCTTAGCTCTCATCCCATGCATCATCATTAGCAACATAATAATAATAATAAGCAAAGGGAAGAAACTTCTGGTAGCGATAGACTGGTTTATGGAATAGACTCCTATGATGGATTTGGGGGTGTGCATTTCACACAAATGAAGTGATATTTTAGGAAGCTAGTATAGAAATGTTAAAACAAGATTTTCAGTATGTAGAAAAGAGAAAGGAAGATTAAGATGTCCGCAGATGCCTTCAATTTCAGGAAACTGAGGTTTAGGATAAAAGTAATTTGAGTTACAACGAAGTTGAAGCTGTATGTGTAGAAGGCGGGTCTCCTGTTTGGCAACCCACTGTAGGCAGAGGTGATACACTGGACTCAGAAGGGAATCACTGGATAGGAGGCGTCCTTGATGATCCTATCTTTTAGTGGGGAAACTGACAAACTTTGAATAGAAATGGGTGTCAGGTGGGATTTGGTTAAGACTTGATTTAGAGGCTTTCAAATGTCTTGCATTGACCACCAGCTGGAGGCCTTGTTAAGCACAAGCTCCTTGGTCCCATCCTGAGAGTTTCTGACTCTGGCAGGCTGGAGTGGAGTCTGAGGTCTTCTCTTTCCAACACGCACCTTAGGCTGATGCTGCTGCAAAGCAACATTTGGAAAAACCACTGGTACAACCCTATTTTCTTATTTTGTACACAAAGAAAATGAGGACAGAAATATTGATTCAATTTTTTTATGTGAAGTCAGATAACAAGAGAATATAATGCATCAAATACTTTCCAGAAAGAAATACACCTTCATTCAAAGTTGTATTTATTATAAAATTATATATTGTGTCTCAGTTATGTCCTGGGTGCATGCTGGGCACTGGGTATAAACGTGACATAGTCCTTGCCTACCAGGGGCTGAGAGAAAGGAAAAGCTGAGCTAATGGGCAAGAGTCCTGGAAACATAAGAAACAAGGGGCCACAGAGAAGGACCTGGTTTTTCGAAGGAGGTGACACCTGAGCTACTTTAAAGGGTAAATAGAATCAACCAGTGAAAACAAGCAGGTGGGGGAGGAAATTTCAGGCTGGGAACAGCTTGTGCGAGGCCTGCGAAAAGCAGCAGAGCTTCACACTGAACAGTGGGAATTCTGGCTCTGCCACTTACCAGCTTCAAGACTGGGCAAATTACTCTAAGCCTCTAAGTCTCAATGTCCTCTTCTTAAAATAGGAATAATAAGAGGACTTCTTACGTAGTGTTGATGGATGGATGATGGCAAGTAATGAGTGCACCGTGTTATGCCAGGCACCTGACACATAATTAGACTTTAATAAACATGGGCAGTTGTTATTAGAGCTCAGTGGTGTGGCAGACATGATACATCCACAGACACAAATGAACTGGGACATGAGCTGCAGGTGGAATTTCCCAAGTTAGACAAAGCCAGACAGCAAAGAGCACTGTGCATGGTGTTTTTTAGGTGAGGTGGTCAGCGTCCAGGAAATAATTTAGGCAGAAAGGTGACATGTTCAGGTGCATTCTAGAGAAAGGAGAATGATTGAGATGTGTGATGTGGAAATCTAGAAGGTCAAGGAAGATGCTGAAGAAAAGACGATGAGGTCGGCTTTGGAAATAAGTGGAATATTCAAATAGGAATGTCTAAAATTCAGGAGACTCTTTCCTACACACACTGAAGATATTTCACTTGGCAGCTGAATGGACAGAGGTGAGATAAATCATCCAGCGATACTGGATAGGAAGAGGGTTTGCATTAGCATTAAAAAAGTCAGAAGTGAGCAAGGGAAGAGGAAACACAGGAGATTTTACCTTAGCGGCCAACGGAAGAATTTCAAGAAAGAGATGAGGTCAATAACACAGAATACTACAGAAATCAAGCAAGATAAGGATCAGTAGATGACAATAGGGTGTAGAGCCATGGCACACATTTAAAACCGGGCTTCAGGGCCGGAGAGTTAGCTCAGTGGTTCCGGCGCCTGTCTTGCAAGCTCAAGGACCCGGGTTCGATTCCCCGGTAACCACATAACAATACTGGGTGCGGAGACCCACACCCAGCAGCAACCAGTACCACATACCACAGTGCCGGGCGTGGTGGCTCATGCCTATAATCCCAGCACTTGGGAGGCAGAGGCAGGAGGATTGTGATGTGAGTTTGAGGCTGAGCTCAGGGCCAGCCTGAACCACAAAGCGAGACCCTGTCTCAAAAAACCTAAAAAAAAAAAAAAAACCGGGCTTCATCCTCAGTGCAACATGTCATATACTTTCCATGGAGAAATGTACATTAGGACACTCCACTGCCTATGAGTTTCCCCAATGTAGCACCAAAACTCTCACTAGTACTTTCTTTTCCAAGTATTAGATGGATTCAACATTTTCATTGATGATAGAGATTTTAAAACATATTTTTTCTGCATAGTAGTTTTTGTCAGTTGGCAGCCGATAGGAAATATCAGCAGAAAAATGATGACTTTAAATAACAGGCATCTGCTTTAATTCAAAGCATGAAAGTTACCTTGATTTGTAAACGAAGTGAATCTGATACCAGCATGAATGTCCACCCAAAGCCCAGACACATGAACCGATGGGTTCCCTGAGGTCATCTCTGCTGCTTGTAGGTTAACAGGGTAGAAAACAAATGTGTTTTAAAAATGTGTGTTAAAATGTGTTTTAAATTACCAGTAGTTCCAGATAGATCTAGAAATTAAATCGCTTCACATTTTGGAAAAGTTATTGCCACTGTGACCTGTGTTAATAGAAGTCTAGTTTCCTTGTCATGGGAAATAACTGACTCATTCACTGTATATTTAAATGAAGTGTTCATTCTGGCAACAATCATACACTAAGCACAAAAGCGACACATTAGAATTTGTCCAGTGAATGATGGCATATCAGTGAGGTGGTCTGAAATCCATGTTCCCTGGTAAGATGCTGGAGGATTTTAATCCAGATTAAAAAGACTTGAGGGAGGTTTTATAATGGTCAACCATTACTTAATACCATAAAAATCTACACTGTTCAGGAGAGCAGAGTAGATATGCAAGAGGGAGAGTTAGGTTGAATGGCATGGACAGTATCCCACGTGATCAAGTGCTCCTGTGTGAGAAGGGGCCCTTTCAGCAGCGGGGACTGCTCACCCCTGTGCATGAGGGAGGGCTGCACGGCCATCTGTTAGAGGCGACATGGGGGAAACACTGAGGTTCTTATAGTGCTAGGATTCCCTATCTAAAAAATTTGAGGGTCATCCTCAAGTGTCCCTCAATGCATGATTTTGACTTTCCAGTGACCTTCAGAATCAGTCATACAAAAACCACCACGTCCACTAAAAGGAAAAGGCGTTTTCATTAATAATCTGCAATCCTGGAACTATAAAACCAAACCAATGTCAGATATCTACTCTACTTATAAATATTCATTTGTTTTGTATTACTGATAACTTTTCTATTAAAGATAATTGGATCTTCAGATCTTTTTCCACTGTCATCATTTGCCTGTTTTAGAGTGAAAGTCTTCTGTATGTTCTTCTCTATATGTTGAGCAGCAATTTTCAAACTGGGAATAGATGAAGCAATTTTTATTTCACTTGACCATGGGATGACAGGGAAGATTATCCTTCTTCCTTAAATGATCCGAGAACTACAACAGATGTATGAGAATTTTTTTCAGATGATTGACAGCAAATTGTGTAGTGAACTTTTAGAAAAGGAACACAAACAAAATGACCTAGAACCTCCCTGAAAAAAAGCCTCCAGGTTAAAGCACAAAATGGGGGAGTTCCAACCAAATCCTGGGGCCCCTGAGTGGAAGAGACGGAGATCAGAGTTTGGAAAGTTCAAGGTAGCTAGAAACTGTGATGCCAGTGACAAGAGATGCAGAACTGAGCCAAGACAGAGTTCCGGAGATGGTGGATGAGTTCATTTGAGTCTTTGGCTAAGGTAGAAATCGGGACAGCCTGGAGCAGAGACTACTAAGAGCCAGGTTAAAAGAAAATGTCATTTTACAATTGCAGCAATTTTCTAAGTGCATATAGGGCTGGCAGTAGTTTGTATTTTCAAAAGAAAAGGAGGAAATAAACTACTATGCAGTACATAGAGAATCAGATAGAATCCATGAGACATGTTCTTGATATTGGAAGTAGATCAACTTTAGAATGAAAGCTTTTCTTGATTGAGCCTAATAAAGCAAGCTTTCGAAGGCTCCAAGTAATTTTAGGTAAGTTAGGACAAAATCCAACACTAGAAGGGGGGATATAACACAATCCAGAGTCACAAGAGTAAAATTTACAATGTCCACTATTAATTAAAAGTGGCAAAGACCGGGGATTTAGCTCAGTGGTTCTGGCACCTGTCTTGCAAGAGCAAGCGTCCCAGTTTGATCCCTGGTAACCACATACAACAATACTGGGTGTGGAGACTCGTGCTCATCAGCAATCAATACCACATACCATAATGCTGGGCATGGTGGTTCACACCTGTAATCCCAGCAGTCAGGAGGCAGAGGCAGGAGGATTGCTGTGATGTGAGTTTGAAGCTGAGCTCAGGGCCAGCCTGAACCACAAAGCGAGACCCTGTCTCAAAAAAAAAAAAAAAAAAAAAAAAAAAAAAAAAAAAAAAAAAAAAAAAAAGGACAAAGCACTAGTCAGGAAAAGAGAGCCTGTACCCAAGAGAAAACCCAGTCAGTCAACAAACAAATGAAAATAACATGCGAAGGTATTAACAGACACGTTGAAACAGCTGTCATGACTGATTTTTTTCATGTTCGTGGGAGTAAAAGGAAACACTAGCGTGATGAGAAGTGGAGATGTTTTCCTCCAGTTTCATGGGGGTGTGACTAAGAAATAAAAATTGTACATATTTATTGCACATATAATATTCTGTGCCATGGCTACTAAAATCAACCTCATAATACAACCAGCTCAGTTACCTTCGCGTGTGTGTGTGTGTGTGTGTGTGTGTGTGTGTGTAGTGAGAACACTTAAGACCTACCTTTAGACACTATCATGTATACGAGACAATATTATCAATTGTAATCACCTCACTACACATCAGATGTCCAGGACTTATGCATTTAATAATCTGAAGCCTGTAACCTTTGACTAGGATCTCTCTGTTTCCCCTGTACACCCTACCCCAGTTCCTGAAAGGAACCATTCTCCCCTCTGCTTCGATGGGTTTCAGCTAGATGTGAGATCATATAGTATCTATCTTTTTGCTCCTGAGTTGCTTAACTTGTCATAATTACCTTCAGGTTCATCCAAGTGTGTTTCAAATGATAGAATTTCTTCCCCCGTTATTTCTGAATGTTTTCATACACAAACACACACACAGCTCTTTGGTAATTTGATCTTGGCGAGTTGTATGTTTCTGGGAATTTATTTGGAAAAAATGGAAGCTTTTCAGGTACCCCAGGATGACTCTATACATCATATTCTACAAACATATACTAAGAAGAATTTTAAAATACCTAAAAGATAATCTGAAATATAATAAAAATATCTGAAATGGAAACTATAAGAATAGCTTCATGCACTTGAGAAAACAGCAGTAGAAACTTTTATAGAACAGATAATAAAATAAATTTAAAAACTCAAAAGACTTTTAAGCACTTAGGAAAAGGTATAGATCACTCTAAGACTCTTGTACCAGGATTCTGAGGAAACTGAGGCAGGACAGGAGGTGTCTGGAGATTGTAAGGAAATCTTGGCCTAAATAATTTCAAATTTTATGAATATTTACACATTCAAGAAGTTAAATAAACCAGGAAGAGTTGAACATAACAGAAAAAACGATAATATGTATTGGAACTAAATGGATAAAAACTAGAGACAAAAGTTAAAAGTGGCCAGAGAGAGGGAAAAATACAGCATACACAGAGATATAAGGATACAAGGATGGAATGATAGCCAACTTACTTAAATTATGCAAATCAAAGCCAGTGAGAAACAATATCATACTGAAAAAACGAACAAAGCAATCTGCCTATTTAAATTTTGTTTCACAGTGGAAATATATTTTATAAATAACGATTACAGTCTTTGGCAGAAAAATGATATATAAAAATATTCCCTATCCAGAGATCTGGATTCAAAAGGCACCAGAGGAAGTTATAAAATTAGAACTTCAGTAGAAATCTGGTCCACATGAAACAGTAGAAGACATGTAAATGACATATATGAATGCTATGTATTATATATTTGTATAATTCAGCAGCATAAAGGATTGAACTACCAGTGATACCACTGAAAACAGCATAGGTGAACATGGAAATAGTCACCTTAACAGAGAGAAATGCCACAAGAGGCTATTCACATGTGACTCTTGCTGTGAACTTGGAGAAAATACAAAATTATATTGATGGAAAGCAGCAGCTGCTGGAAGCCGAAGTCGGGGAGTCGGTCACCTGTGACTGGGCACACGGGAACTTTTGTAACACTGAAAATGCTGTTCCATGATTGTGCTGTTAATTACAGGACTCAAGCTATCTGTGAAAACTCATGAAATTATGAATCCGAAGTTAGACAATTTTATTGTAGACAAACTATATCTCTGTAAGATGGATTTTTTAAAAGATTGATTTTTTAAAAAGTCAAATCTTTATTGATTCATTATGAATACACATCATCATCGCACTCGACACTGAGAATTTGTACTAGTATATAACACGACTTGATTCTCATTTTTTCCCACTTCCCTACCCACCCTACAACCCCCACCCCCCACATACATAGTTTTGTTTCCTTTTTTTAAATTACTATCATATTCTTTTTCCCCTTGTTATTTACCCCTACACCCTTCCTTTTAAATATTTTCCATTTTACAATATCAACTATATATACTAGAACTCTTTATGTAGGCTCTCTAAAAACTCTCAGCAACATTTTCCTTTTCCAAAATTCCTCTTTGTAAACAAAAGATATATTTTGGTAAACTTTTCATACACAAATAACACATGCTAATTATTAAATAATGCACAAAGCTACAAAGGAGGAAAATAACTCTATTGCCCAAAGATAAACAATTTTATATATTACAGTTTTCCTTCCAAGTTTTGCTTACATAGTTATGAGAGAATGTAAAAGAAAATTAAATCACACAGTATATTTGATTTAATATCTTGTTTTTATTACTAAAGCTATAAAGTTATAACTTAATATATGAATTTTTGGTCAAAATATTCAAACGGTCTAGCTTATAACTATTTAACTATCTAGCTCATACCTCTCTCGTCCACTAAAAAAATAAATTCCAGTTAAAAATGTGTTTTATGATGACAATATGACATTAGGAATATAAAAATCTGAAATCACCCCATTTGTATTTATTTAGATAAAAGCAAATGAGTTTGGGGGATGTAGTTCCTGTCTATAAGTTGGCAGCTCCTCCAATACCCTTTCCAAGGTATTTCTTTTTTCCCTGAGAGCACATGGGGAAAATGCCTCAGAGTCAGTCACAAGACCCTCGCTGCTGGTGTGTGCTTGGTGAAGAGGCACAGCGAATCCCTACAGTATGCGAGTGTACTCGGGAGGCAGGGTCACTCCACCAGGAAGCAAGATAAAAGGGGCCGTGCTCTGCAGGTACCACTGGGACAGCCAAAAGCTGCTCAGAGAGAGAGAGAGAGAGAGAGAGAGAGAGAGAGAGAGAGGGAGAATGACTCCTTCACTTTACTAAGAATGTATATACCTTTATCACCAACTGCTTGCCAGCCAAGGTGCAAGCATTATAGGGGATAAAAAGATATTGACGACCTGCCCACTAGAATTCACCATCTGTATGCATGAATTTCTAGAAAGTGATGCTACTTTAGAGAGAGAAGAGTTGAGTATTCTTAGAGAAGTGTGATTATTTCTAGCTGAAAAGCAAGGAATTAGGAAGGAGAGGGAGGATCCTTCCAGGCAGGCTGCATGGGGCGGGTCAGATTGGACAGGCAGGGGGAGACAGAAACTCCTGGGTTGGGACAGAGAAGGAAAAGAGTCTGAATGTGCTGAGAGGCATGGCACAGCTGCTGGGCTGGGAAGAGAGAGGACACCCTTCAGGAGCAGTTAATTAGTCCAGCTTGACAGCAGTAGGTCCGTGCGGGGGAATCGGGGCTGATGAACTGGGAAGCTGAGGCCAAATTACAGATGGCGTTGGATGTCAGCAGAGGAGTGTAGACATTCGCTGGTAGGAAATGTGATGACACTGAAGGTTTTTGATCAAGGATAGAGCAGAATGCTCTATGCTTTGAATCACCTGGTTGTACTGAGTAAAAATGATTGAATCGTGGAGAAAATAAAAAACAGCTGGGAAATTTGAGAAATTTAAATTTACAAAGATAGCCAGGAATTATAATAAAATGACAGGTGGATGAATTGCTCTGTTATTAAAGGTACGGGGTTTGCTGATACCGATTTTAAGTGGCAGGGGCTAGAATGAATCAGGCCTGGAAGGCAAAGCAGAGAATGTGTACTGCCATTTCCGCTTCCCGGGTTCATGGGTGATTTGGTCTCATAGGACAGGCGACACCTCAGGATCACACTGACGAGAGTGAATCAGAGGCAGGCAGCTTGGGTCCCAGGCCTCACTCTGCTGCACACCAGCTACACACTTAGAATCACGACGGGCACAAAGGGTTTGTATAAAGTTTGTTAACGTAATGACTCCTCACTGTATTCATGCATTGTCATGCTAACATAAATTGTCATCAGGGCTGCTTTTCTTCTGTTTCTGCCATCTCCAAAAATGTTAGCTTTTCTTAGTCTTTATTCTTGTGTTTATTATTGTCTTTTTTTTTTTTTTCATTTGGCAATGTCATTCTCTCTGTAGCTTTTACTCTCCCTAGTCTGTTAGCAGCAGACAAGTGTGCGTGTCCCATTGGGCTTGTTCTTTTTTTAAAAGTCTGGTACCAGGGATTAAACTCAGAACCCTGTGCTTGCAAGGCAGGTGTGATGCCACTGAGCTAAATCCCAGCCTTCCTTAGGCTTGTTTTGTCACTGCGATGCTAACTCTTGATGCCTCAGAAGTATGACAAAGTGTCCATGGACAATAAGAATGTCTAACTCTCCTCACCTTAACCTGTATCTTCTACAGTTTACCAACTCAGTTGATGGAACCTTATTCACCTAGTTATTGAAACTACAAAAATTTAAAGCTCCTCTTTCACTATCTTTTCCATTCAATACATGAATTCCAGAGTCTGTCATCTTATCTTCATTCTCATTCCTGCCACTCCACCACCACTACCATTTCTGACGTTGACTTCTGGCATCATCATCCAGTTGGTTTCTCTCATCATTCTCCGTTTTGATCCCTTCAACTCAAAGTAGAAAGTGTGAGTGGGAGTCGACCTCACCAGTTCCCAGTGTGAAACCATAGGGTATTTTGTTTGCAAAAGAAACAAACAACGAATCACAGCTAGACACTTGAGGCCAGTCAATAGCACAAAACAAAAGAAACAAGATTAGCAAAGAAAAGTCAAAACTTTAAAAAATCTAATTAGTATGATTGCAGTGATTTAGAAAAGATAATATATCTACAAAATAAGAAAATTCTCATAAAAAAGACAATTACAAAAGAAGAGTTTCTACAGATTAAAATATAGTTGCCAGGCTGAAAGAGTTAACAGAAGTCTTATATAAAATAGTAAACACTGCTAAAGCCAGAGTAAATATATGGAGATTAAATTAGGAAAGCTCCTAAATCTCATTATAAAAAAGAGCTAAATTCAGGAGAGGAAGGAAAGGACAGGAACATTATGGATGGAAAGAAAAGGAAAGCTCTGGAGATGCAACCATATGTTCTGAAACCCAGCCAGAATGAGAGCACAGGAAGAGCAGGTCTGAGAAAATAATCAAAGAAACAATAGAAGAAAACTTCCCTGTTATAAGGAGCAACTCAAATATTAGTTTACTCAACCAATAAGAGTTCTTCCTTTTGGCCAGGCATTGCTCTTAGCATGTATAAATCAATGAGCAAACTAGGAAAAGAAATACTCTACCTTGCTGGAATTTGAATTTCAGCAGACTGAATACAAGTAAGAAACACACAATACACACATTTAATCATATAGTGATCTTTCTGAGCTTCAAGGGTAAAGATAATGCCCTGAGAGCTAGAAAGGGTACTGTGGGATAATAGGAAACATTTATCTGCAATAGCATCAGACTTCTCATTGGGGACAATGTTTGCAAGATGACAATAAAGTAATGCCTAGAAAAAAAATCTGATGGAAGAGAATTTTGAAACTAGAATTTTATTGTCAATATCATTTAAGTGTAAAGACAAAAGATTGTTGGTCACATGAGGGCCCAGAAAATGATTACTTAAATACTTTTTCTGTAAAAAATAAAGTGAAACTTAAGCATGGAGTTTAGCAAGGTATAAAGTAGATTCAAGAGCATTCTGAAATAAATGGCAAAGATTAGCACTAATTCAGCAAGTAGAACCAAAAACAAATGTAGAATTCAACCATTCTGGATTTAGCAGAAAGTTATAGAATGATGACCCCAGAGGGGTGAGACTCAGGCTGTACTGAGGAAAGGAAGTTGACTTGGTTATGTTGCCAAATTTCTAACAGAAATATCGTTAGGAAAAAGTAGCTATCAAAACACAATGGGTGCTTAAAATACAAGTATATTGTGACGTTGATGTAGTAGGTTACAAAAAGCACTGTGGTGATATATCACTGACGTGCTCTCCTACTGATGAGGGAGCACACGGATGACGGAGAGAAACACTTCCCATAGAAAATGTGCAAGAAATATGTGGTGTGAAAATCAACACTAGTACCAACCATGATTTAGATCATTCTCAGAAAGAAAGTCGAATATCCAAGATTAAGCACAGATTCAAACTCTAAAAAGATTTATGATCCATCTTGACTACAGCTTGTGAGGTTCAGGTGCTCGGAGCAGAGGGCAGAGTTGCCTAAAATTTTGGGATGAGTGTCTGTTCTTGGAAGAGTCTGGAACTCATGCTGAAGGTTTTTATTATAAAGAGAGCAGGTGAGCACCGAGGCTGTGAGAAGGTGAAAGAATACTCTCTAAGACACCGTCTTATAAGAGCTGAGATGATGAAGAGCAGGTATGGCAGGCTGCGAAGAAGCCTCCTCATCTAGGCACCATAGGTGGAGACACGCGCACTTTTTTCCAGGAAAGGATGAAGCAGTGTTCGAAAGCAGAATCATTGGTAATGAGAATCAGGGCTGAAAACGAGCCCAGGGATAAGCTGGAGACAGAAAACAGCATGGAGGAAGACAGTTTTGAGGGCTGGATGCCAAACTTGACCATAGTCTGGCCAAAGCCCTTCATAAAGACATGTGGAGTGGGTTGGTGGGGAGAAAGGAACCCCCAGCCCCAGCTATGTCACGCACACGGGATGCAACCCAGGTTAGGGAGGGGAGGTAGACTTTTTACGGTGCCAGATTTCCAAAGCAAGGTCTTCTGCTGTTGGACACTTGCTACATAAAAGCTTTAGTTCTGTAGTTCGTCTGCTTTGGAATGCTGCCGAGTGTTGGATTCCATTACAGAGTCCACAGGCACCTACCTCCCTGTCAAGCTTTTGCAGGCAGGTGAAGTAAGATTCCCAGTTGGAGGTTATGGTCTTGCTCTCTTTGATTATTTTCCACCTGACAAAAGACAGCACCTGAGGTTAAAGCACCCTGCAATGTCTTCTGTAATCAAGCCCATTATCACACATCAACTCAATGAGCACTATTTACCTTTAGAACTCCAATCTGCTTTTCAATAAAGTTGTGCCTGTGGCCTGTGAAGGTAATCGAGGCAAGTCTTTCAAATAGGCTTTACCAAGAAGAGGGAAGAGAGGATTTATATTCCCACTGGGAGGCCAGGATTTATGGGGCCGAGTCACGGGTGCTAACCATGTGCCTGATCCTGGAGAAGTCTGTTTTCTGGCCAAAGTCAGTCCCCAGCTTTGCTTTTGAGTCACTCATCCTCTGATTGACTGCAATGAATGAAGAGCTACTCAGTCTGATACTCTAGAGAATGTACACTTACAATATTTTAATATCTTGTTGCTAAGCAATTATTTTCTGTAGTAATCAATTATAGTGAAAGAATTATTTGTCCTGATATTTTCTTTCAGAATTAAAAAAAAATGTACAAAGAAATTTCAATGTTCAAAAACAACTTACAAAGAAATTTCAATATTAAAAGTATTATTCAGAATCGCTAACATGTTAAATGTGTGAACTGGAAAATTGAGCTTCTCAAGAAAAAATGCTATATATAACAGTTCCCATTGTGTTCTAGGGTTTTAAACTTTAACTACAAATAAAAACTCCACTGTCATACAGGATACTATCACTGAAATAAAGCAAGTTCTTTTCTTTTTTTTCATAATCATAGTGATTTTTTTAATCAAATGGTTCAGCTTCAGAATATGCAAGCTTGTAGGCACTCTATGCCCACTTAGGGAACCGGTAGGAACAGCCCCTTGAAAAGAATAAGGGATTCTGAATCTTGGAAACAACCCAAATGTCCATCAACTGGAGACTGGATAAAAAAGCTGTGGTTCTTCTACACAATGGAGTATTACTCTTCCATAAAAAATGACGTTTGAATCATTTATACTGAAATGGACATACCTTGAGGATGTCCTCATAAGTCAAATAAATAGGTCACAGATAGGTAAATATCGCATCTTTTCTCTGCCATGAGAAAACAAAGATGTAAATGACTTCTAGAATTATATGTTATATATTGTGAAATAGGAAATACTCAAAGCAAAATAGGGTGAAGGGAAAAATAATGAATTATAACAAAAAAGAAAGGAAACAAAGTTTATGTATAGAGGAGGTGGGGGGGTAGGGTGGGTAGGGCTATGGGAAAAATGAGAATTAAATTGTTTCATATACTGGTACAAATTCTCATTGTTGAGTGTAATCATGACGTGTATATGGAATGTACCAATAAAGATTTCAATTAAAAAAAAAGAATAAGGGATTCTGCTTACAACACAGCCCCACAGAGCAAACCAGAGCCAGAGTTCCCACGAGGAGGTGCCTCCTTGAATAACTGGGGGTCCCTCAACAAACTCCGGTATAGACAGTCTTTATTCAAGGACAAATAGCACCTATGTGCTAATCTGAAGGTTTTCCACCTATTGCTAAAACTCAACAACAGCTACATTAGTCATTTAGAGCTTAGAACAAACAAAAGATCTTTTGGAAGCAAAAATATTTTTAGCACCATAATTTTCAGACTTTTTAGCATACGGAGATAATAAAAAGTAGAAACGGAAGCATTCCGTAGCTCCCACTGTTGTTATCAGTTCTTCATAGACAGTGAGCCTTTTTTCCCGTTCACACCTAGCATGGTCTGTTTGACGGTGTTTTCCTGAGAACCCTGACTGCATGCCCAAGTGGCTCATGAGCTAAAGTCACCTGAGTTGACTAGACCGGGATGAGTGTGTGACCCAGTAAAGTCATGTACCTCTGAGGACAGGTACAGGGGCTTATAGGACAAGAGTGCTTCTTAATGGTAACAGTCTGGCCCAGACAAACCCAGTCTGTGCTGAGCTGTACAGGTGCCGAATGTCTGTGTGTGTGTGTGTGTGTGTGTGTGTGATGCATTGTAGGTAACATGTATTTAAAAGGCTTACAGGGCTGGGGATTTAGCTCAATGGTTCCAGCACCTGTCTTTCAAGAGCAAGGACGCGGGTTCGATCCGTGGTAACCACATTCCATACTGGGCGTGGAGACTCACGCCCAGCAGCAATCAGTACCACATACCAGAGTGCCGGGCGTGGTGGCTCACGCCTGTAATCCCAGCACTCGGGAGGCAGAGGCAGGAGGATTGCTGTGATGTGAGTTGGAGGCTGAGCTCAGGGCCAGCCTGAACTACCAAGTGAGACCCTGTATAAAATAATAATAATAATAATAATAATAATAATAATAATAATAATAGGCTTACAGAGCTTCCCTGGGTTAAAAGAATCTATCAGGGATTCAGAGCTGTGGCAAATACGAGCAGGTCTTTCCCTAGGAACATAATACTGCTATATACATTCAGAGAGTAGACGGTGTACTTAGGCCTAACACACCATGTATTTCACACCAATATTTGAGGTGCAAGTTTTACTGTACTTGGTTTACAGATGAATAAACTGAGGTTCTGAGGGGACTGATGATTTTCAAACATCGCGGAGTTGGTGCGTGATGGAGTGTGCTTCGTACTCATCCGCTCTGGTGGGTGGGATCACAGGGACTATCACAGATGAAGTGATCACTAGAAGTGCTCACTGTTTCAAGGAAGTTTGGGATCTGTTATTTAGTAGTAGTTCAGATTCCTATATGTTTAATTCGATCCTGTCTCCTGGAAGACGCCTTCAGATCTTTTCAATACTATCTCAGCAGAAGTCTTGTCTGTGAGGTCTTCTTTGACGCCCAAGACACACTCAGGTGCTTTTCCTTTGTGTATCCTGGGGATCACACCACTCCTGTCTCACATCCCTTAGCGGGCTAAACATAACCCCTGGTTTGCATACCTGTCTCCAAACTCAACTGTGAGTTCTTCACAATGTCTAGAAAGGCATCTTACATACATCAGACTCACAGTAAGTTCTGAACAACATTCATTCAATGTGTAAGAAGAATTCTAATTAAACTTATTTATAATTGAGGGTGAGTCAGTGTAATATCACCATCCTATTTTGAGAATATGCCTGTTAAGTTCCACTTGCCTCCTCTTAGATCAGAAATGTAAAGACATAACACTAAATCCAATTCTAGATACCAATAATGAAAACATAAAAATCATCCTCTGAATGAAATCAATACTCTATTTCTTAATACTGCTAATATTTCCCAGACCAATCTTATATCATATTAGCAAACTCTCAGAGAATATTGATTCTGGAATGGATCCTTACAACCTGCACTTCAATACTCTGATTTTTTTCCACTATGAGAGGGCTGAACTCAGGGCTTTGCACTTGCCGGGCATGCATGGCACCCCAGAGCTACATCCCTGGCCCTGCCCTAGTATGCTGAGCTTTTTATGGGAGAAAATAAAGATCTTGACATGCTAAACGATGTGCGTAATATTTCATATTGGTTAGAAAACAGGCAAATCAGTGACCATGTTTTCAATAATCCTTGTTGCTGCCAGAATCCAAAGAAAGATGAAAATGGTAACGACAAAAACACAGTTTAGGGTACTGAATACTGATGTGCTCAGCCTCTACTCTGTGTCCAAGAAAGTATGATAATAAAAGAACTCCTACAGCTTTTATTTACACTGACCACTTTCAATAGAGATAGTTATTTGTTTGACCAATTAGTATGCCACAAGGCTTTTTAAAATGGGAAGTGTAATCTTGGGGAGAAATTAAAATCCAATTCTATTTCCAAGCAAAAACATCCATGTATACTTTGCTAGCAAAGATATTGGTGACATAAAATACAAGGGATTTGGAATACAGTGTATTTGCAAAGTTCTCTATGATGCAGGTTTAGCCCCAATGTTCACCTATTACGATTCCATCACCTTGGATAATTCCCTGGCTTTGTTGGAAATTCCATATCTGCTGACTCCTGAGAAGAACACTTGCTTGTCTAATTCCACATGTTTTCACAATGAGACACATCACCTGTTGAGAACATGTACTCCATGGGAAGCAATGAAAATGACATTTTACCTCTGTGAAACTTTCCCCCAAACCACAGTCTCAGTTAACAAGGAAAAAGCATCAAGCAAAACCAAAGTTGGGGTATTCTATAAAATACCTGAGTGGTATACCTCAAAACTAAGACAGTCAGCCAGGAAAGATTGAGAAGCATCATACCCCAAAGAGACCAAGAAGTCCATGGCTAAATGCAATGAGGTATCTCACACTAGATCACAGAACATAAAAAGAACTTTAATAGAACTACAGATATATAAAAAATCTGGAATTTAGTTAATAGTAATGCATTCATGTTGGTTTGCAAATTTAATATACAGTAGATGCTAGATAAGGTGTTACTAGTAGGGGAACCCCTATACTATCTTTGCAACTTTTTTATACCTCTTCACTTATTTCAGAATAAAAAATTTATTTGAAAAAGTGAATACTAGTAAAGCTTTCTAAAATGTAAAAGATAATACTCACTTGTCAGATCATGTTTAGACAGAATATGGGTCTATGCTCATGAGTGTGAGTGGCTTCATCTCAAGTGGGTTTTGGGGGAGGAGGGAGCTCTTGTTTATTAGTTTTTCCACTAGAAAAAAGGGAACAAAACTGTATTCTACCTAAGATTAACTTCTGTCAACTACACTAACCTATTTGGAATGGGAAGAGTTTCATTCTGAAGTAAATTGTAAGTTGTACTAGTTCCTAGGCCTGCATTGTAAACTTAGTTCATCATCTCACCTAACTTAAAATGTCTCATTATTTAGAAGAATAATAGTGCAAATGTGGTCTGGGCTGAATGAAAAATGTCAGTGGTGGGATTTTGACAACTGTAAAATAAGATATGCATTGCACAGCTATTATGCTTCCATGAGAAATGGGCATGATACAACTATGGGAGGTAGGTTGATAGAATTCCCCAAATATCCACATCCTAATCTTCAAAACCTGCAAATGTGCTACTTGAAGTGAGAAGGGGGACATTGGTGATACAATTAAGTTAAGGATCTTGAGATGGGAAATCATGCTAGATTATCTAGATGGGCTAAATGCAATTCTTATAAGGGGGAGGTAGGAGGGTCTGAGAAACAAGGATCTGTAATGCAAGCAGAGGTGGGAGTGAGCCAGAAAGGAGCTATGAGTCAAGACCCAGGCAAGAGCACCAGACAGATTCTCCTCACCACCCCTAGACTGTGTGCAGCTCCATTGAGATTTTAGGAATTGTACTGTTTGTAGCGATTAAATTTGTGACACCTTTTTTTTTTTTTTTTACAACATTGTGATGATTAATCTTTATTGTCAACTTGATTGGCCTCACAGATGCCTACTAGATTAATAAACACATTTCTGAGTGTGTCTGGGTGGGTCATGGGGCCTGGACCTTGGATCATGGCTTCTTCTTCCCCAGCTATTCCCCTGCTCTCTGCTTCTGGTTGTCGTGAGATGAGCTTTCCGTGCTATCCTCTGACTCAGTGACATCCTGCTGTGGAGTCAGCTGACCATGGATGGAAACCTGTGGAGCTGTGAGCCAAATTGAGCCATTTCCTCCTTTAAGCTTTGTCTGTCAGGCATTTTGTAGCAGCAGTGAAAAGTTAACTAAGACAGAAAAGTGTTACAGGAGAAGTGGTATTTTTCCTGTGATTGTCCCTGACCAAGTGGTTCTGAAAATTGTTCAGAAACCATGTCAGAAAGGGTTTGTGGGAGAGCTTGAAAATGTTTGGAGATGTAGAGGATCCTAGCAGAGCTTGGTGGGCAATTCTGGTAAGAGTTCAGAAGACCAGAACGCAGAGAGGGAGGCAGGTAATGAAGACTTGTTTCGGGAGGGAATGAGGAACCTACCGGAGATTAGATTAGAGGCCTGGTGCCATATTCTGGCAAAGGAGAAGAGAGTAGGAGGAACGTGATTGGGAGAACAAACTGGGGATGCATCAGGATGTGTGTCTGAGACATCTGCCGGTGCCACCCAGTCATTCTCTCATTTGTCCATACACTAGTGAGCAGCTCTACTTGCTGACAAGTTGCCCAAACTAAACCGTGAAGTTTTTCATAATATCCAGGCCTCTCCTTCATCATCTACATTTTCTATAAATACGAAAACACTGGCTGGGAAGCCTGGAGTGGAGTGAGTTAGATAACTAATTCTTGTTTTTCTTCTGCAGGTGCTCTTCCACTAGAGACAAGAAAAATAATTATTCCATCCATTCATAACTTATGATTTCCCATTTTGAGATTGGAAGATGGTATCTCTGAACAAGGTCTGCTTCATCTCTAAATGCCACCCTTTGATGAGTTTGGATGGAGCATTTTAGAGAACTTTTGTTATGTTTTGCAAGACACTATGGTTGGCCAAATTCTAAACTGGGCTCAGGATTTCCATGATCTAGAGTATGTCCCCCTTGAGGATGGATGGGATTTTTTAAGTCTGGTGACTTTTCACTCCACTAGGTTATTTTAACTGGCAAAGATGACATTTTGCAGAGGTAAATAATATTCTGTCAGTTGAGTCTGAGTAAATCAAATGTGGTATTATTATCAATAGATGTGATCTTCAAAGAAATTCTACAACTTTTCATAAAAGGGAGATTCAGAGAAAGAGAAGTACTGTCCTTTTTCCCTTGAAGAATGAAATAGCCATATTGTGAATTAATTATAGAGAAGTAGACTGCAGGAGCTAAGAGCTTTAGTTATATAACTATAGGACCTGAATTTTGCTATGAACCTGCATGAACTTGGAGCCAGATGAACTTAGGTCAGACTGGCGGTCTTTTGCTGTGTGAGATCTCTAGCAGAGGTCCTAGCTAAACTATGTCTGTCTGACTCACTCATATTATGAGACAAATAATGTGTGTCATTTTGAGCTGCTATCAAAGTGGTAATTGTTACACAGAAAGAGAAAACCAGTACAAGAACTGTTGGCTTCATGGAGAAGCAAAGGACACACACGACCCTAGAGAGACCATTCTAGACCAGCAAATGCCCCACCCCCGTATGGCGTGGTTTCTTGGTAGGATAGCTGAGAAGAAAAGAGCTCTTGCATTCCTTATTGATGTCTGCACAGCACAAGACTTTCAAACAAAGGCAATTGGCTATTTTGAAAAACAAAATTAATTAGACCTTGATGTTCAGCATGAGGTGATTAACTGTAATACATTTATCTTCCAAAAATCTTGAGATTTAAAAAAATCACTCATCAAGAAAGGGGTGGGAAATAATGTGCTGGGAAAGTTTATAGGACTGGGTGAACAATTTCCAGTTGATTTTAGATAAGGCACCAGGGAAAGGGTTGGCAAACCAGTGCACTATGTCAGACTAACTCCTGATCATGAATGGCAGCTATGAGTTTCTCTACTAATCTCTGAGATGGCCTAGAAACTCAGGGTCATGATCCCCTGGTGATGCCAAAATAGAGAAATTAATTATGGGTAAAAGACACATTGTCTTTATCCCTCCTTTCATCAAGCACATCCCATCATCCCTGCCACTTGTTGAAGCAGTCCTGGAAGTCTTTACTTTGTGTCTTTACCAAGTCTGATAAAAATTATGTTCAGTGTTGTCAGTGCTATCCAGCAGAAAAGCAGGCTCATAAAAACATTCTGATGTGTCCTCATATACTTTATTCACTGGATCAGACACTGTGTGAGTGTTGGCTCTTCTTTGAGAGTCACAGTAATTGTGACAGGTAAACACTTGGAATCAACTGAAGATGTCAAGGCAGCTATGACAAAGCAAAGGAAACTGCTTACATGAGAGGACTTCAGAGCTGCTTCACAAAGTGAAGGATGATGGGATCAGTGGCTTGAAGTGAGGGGAAGGATTTTGATGGGAGTTAGTGTCTTTTACTCAAGTACTGTTTTCAGTTTGGCATCCTCCCTATATTTTTCGGTCCTACTTTGTAACACTTCACATCCCTCATTCTTCCCAGATCCTCTATCCACACACTAAGTGTAATTCACAAGCCTTCCCTGAGCCGGCTCCTGACCAACCCACCTTGACTTGGTCACTTCATTCTCTGACAACATGATCTTTGTTCTGTTTCTTGTATCTATCTTGCCCGTGTTTGCCTGAGGGCTGTTACTCAGGTCAAATTTTCTTCCTGGAATGATTCCCTATGCCCACTTATGACTGTGTGCTTTTTGTTTCTGCGGCTTCCACAAGGAATCCCTTCCTAATCTCCAGATTATGTCTGCTGGGCCTCAAAAATCCAAGTGCTTTCTTTAGTAGTATGTACTGCAGTTTGTACTGCTGTTTTCATTGATGACGACAACAATGATGACGATGATGATGATAATGATGATGATGATGATGATGATGATGATGATGATGGTTACAATTATTATACATAAAGGGTGGAGGAACAGCTGTCTCTAAAATCAAGCTTCTACTCCTGGTTTTGTCTTTCATAAGGGTGGTCGATTCCTCCCTGTTCTGGGTCAAGTCAATTTAATAATCATGGAGCCCCTGAAATTTGTAAGTGCTGAGTTCCTTAGTGTACTGGTAGGTAGGAGGAGGCGCTGAAGTCCTGTCAAGTCCTACCCCTCCCAGCATCCTTACTGCTCACATCTTTGCTCACGCCACCCTCTTTTCTCTTTCAGATCTCTTAGAAACTTCATCCCTCCCTTGGCTCCTCTGTGCCTTCACAGTAAAATCTACATTCCAAGGGGCTGTGTCACTCCCTAACCAGCACTTGCCATCCTGCCCAGCCTTCAGTCCCAAGCCCTTCTTGACCTGCTGAGATCCTTGCCCTGCCATGGGTCTGGCCCTTTGCCCAGTGTGTTTCCTTTCCTGAAACTCTGCTTTGCATCTTTGTCCCCAGGAGAATCTGACTAACTAACCCTCACTGCATTGCCTTCCTCTGGTTTGCTTATCTTTGGGGATTTGGTGTTAAACAAAACACCAAATCCATGTGACTGTTAAACACCCTCCATGTGAATCTCAGAAAACTATTTGGTGATAGCTAGTACTCTCTCTTCTCTTGTGCCTGGAAACTTGGGGCCACAGTGAACCTCCTCTTGAGTTATCCACCCCTGGTCAACTGAGGCCATGCTAAAAGGAGGTGCATAATGGACAAATGAGCCAATGAGTCCAGATCTAGTGAGCTTGGAAGGATCCTTTGGAGGATCTAAAGGAGTCTGAGCCAGCTGCAAGGCTGTATAACATTACAAAAATATATACCCTGATTCAACCTTTTAAAAGGCAAGCACACCAAGTTGTGCTATTCTAGTCTGAACAGGGAGGTGGAAACGTCTCTTCAAACATTATCACATGAAAGGATCTAAGAAGGCTGTTTATTATTTTTAGCATTAGATTGTATGTCCTAAGAAGACAGAAGTAATTTCTTTTTTGCAATCTTAGTCCTTAGCATAGTGTATTTTCTAGAGAGAATGCCCTGTTTTCCTGCTTTGGATACATATGATGTGAATATATAGTATTTGGCATGAATATGTCTCAAATGTGTATATACATACATATATATATATATAATTATGCATGTGCTATATGCATGTGATATATATTATAAATACTTTTTATAGATATAGTTTGTACATTACTAAGCAAACTTCATGCTAATTCTTCAGTAACATGTGACTGAAGAACATGTTAACCCACTCTGCTTGGTTTTATAGTCTTATTGTAGAAGTCTCTCATCCCTTACCTGGCAATGAAAAAGTATCCACCCCATGGATCTTTCTATACACATTCTTGTCACTTGAATAGTAATACAATCCCATCACTGCACCCATGACTAGCTTTCCGAAATGCACTTTTGGCTGTGCAGTCTTATCCTTTCCCTCTGTCTGAAGGGCTGGTGTCTTGGCTCCCAAGGGGTGAACATGAAGAGCTTTAAAAATTTTGCTCCCTGCAAGCCCCCAGCTCCTCTTTCATCACATTCCACCTTGTGTCCAGCTTGCGAAGCAGGGAGAAATGTCTGCCACTCCCCGGAGCCAGTATGCACTGCTGCCCCTCACCCTGTGCTGCCCCACATTCCTCTCTCACCTCCACTTCTGTTTTGAGTAATCCTCATCGAGTCCTTCTCCTGCTCAGCCCTGTACTGAAACCCATGAATTGGAAGAATGCTTTAGGCTCTGAGAAAACAAACCCTGACCTGCAGTGGCTCAAGAGAAAAGAGGACTATAATTTCACAGAATAAAGTCAGGGTTGATAGCACCATGGCTAATTCAGCAGTCAAGTAGGCCCTAAAACACATGGACATTCTAAATTTCCACTCTGCCATCTTTAATGTGGTTTTATCCCCAAGTATATTTAGCATCCCTCATAGCATTCATGGATAGAACTGCATATAGCATATTTATATCTGTATTAGGGCATTATCAGACAAGTTTCCCAAGAAACAAGAGAGAGAGAGAGAGAGAGAGAGAGAGAGAGAGAGAGAGAGAGAGATGGTGAGTTGATTTAAGGAACTGGCTCACTTTGTCATTATTCTGAAGACTGTAAAACCCAGAACCTGCAGCGTGGTGTGGAAGGATGAAAGCCAAAACCTTAGGAAGAGTTGTTATTCCCTCTTGAGGCCAAAGACTTCTGGATACACAATTCTCTCTTCCTCAGAAGGCCTCAGGTTTTTTCCTTACATGTTTCATGTTATGGAAGGTAATCTGCTTTACTCAAGGTCTACTGTGTTAACAATATCTCACCTGAGAAAAAATACATTCACAGCAACAAGCAGACATGCTTGATCAGATAAGCAAGTGTCAGGTCTAGACAACTTGACACACAAAACGAGCCAACACGACATATGGTCTCAACCCTATTGGAGGCCTGGCTACCCCGAGTCATGAGTTTACAGTGCATCTTCTTCCTGAGATTGTGGCCCCTCCATCGGATCCCGACATGATGCTCTGTACCTGGTAAGTTTTCCATTGATGTGACTGAAACCATCACGGCAGCATGTTCCCCATTCGTGTTAACCTTTCACTGGCTCTTGCTACAGAGCACGTGTGTGTTGTTCCAATGCAAACCCTACTGAAATGACTGCTTCACAGTGGTGGTGCGAACCAGGCTTGGCTGAAAACAAGGGAAACTCAAACTCGTAAACCAAACTCAACCTTGGAAGGAAGCATAAACGTTATTTCCTGTTGTGTAAGGCAACAACCAGCTCAGAATAGAACATACAGAAGGAAAGAATGATTACAGAGGAAAAACACCAAAAGTTATGGGGAAGAGAAGTAAAATCTTGCAGTGACCATTGATACCTACGTATGGCCTTTTTGTTCTCTGTAAAATAAATGCTCTAGTACTCTAATTCCACTTTCACAAGGTACAACAATATAATTAGAAATGCAATTTCCAAGATATCTTGCAAATCAAAGCTGATTCCCAGGGGAAAAACATAAACATTGTATGAACTGGAAGGAGATTCCCTGATTATAATGTCAAATGCCATGTATTTATATAATTTCACATGAATAAAAATTATGTTGATCACAATACTGTTTTTTTTTTTTTTTTTTCTGAGACAGAGTCTTGCTTTGTAGTTCAGGCTGGCCCTGAGCTCAGCCTCAAACTCACATCACAGCAATCCTCCTGCCTCTGTCTCCCAAGTGCTGGGATGACAGGAGTGAGCCACCACGCCCAGCACTGTGGTATGTGGTACTGGTTGCTGCTAGGCGTGAGTCTCCACGCCCAGTATTGTATGTGGTTTCTGGGGATCGAACCCGGGTCCTTGTGCTTGCAAGACAGGCGCCAGAACCACTGAGCTAACTCCCCAGCCCTGATCACAATATTTTAAGAGTCTTGCTATGAACCTGGCCATTCCTGGGTGAGCTAATCCAGTCCAGATTTCATGTGGATAGGGCCAAAGACCTCCTGTGCCACAGACACTTTCCACAGGTAATAATGTAGATCTTGGAGGCTCTTTGGCAGAGGCTGGCTTGTTCCTGCATTTCCCACTCTGCCTCTCCAGGCCTGTCTTCCTCCTGAGAGAAAGTTCTAGCACTACCTATTATACTTGATAACAAATGAGATCGGAGTTGTCCAGAAGGGTTGGCAACTTGCTGAGCTCTGCACAACTCATGCAGTGAATGTAAGAGAAAAGCAAGGAAAAAGAAAGACAAAGAGCCCAAAATGATCTAGGTGAGGTGGGTCAGGGCTCTGCTCTTTCTACTCCAGCTATGCCATGGTACTGTGTTCTCAGTGCCCGAGCAGGCCCACACATTGACTCCTCTCTGCAGCTTGCTTTGTGACCTTTGCAAGCCCAATCAGCAGAAAGACCTTGATGTCATTTTCAGCCTTAACATTCTCGCTCTTTGCCTAAGGTTCTCTTACCCCTGGAGTGTTACAGCTGCAGATAGATGAAGACCACGCTGAGGTTAAGAGAGGGAGCAGAAGAGAAAGACACACCCCCGCTTCTAAACCAAAGCTAAGGCTTGTTTCTGGATCCATCTTGGCTTTGGTTCTCTGTCTTCTGAGCCCCTGTTGTCAGCAGCCACTGGGCCTGTTATTTTTAGCTGGTGCTTGGCCTGATTTTCTGAGTCCTGACCACAGATGCTCCCGCAGTGACATCAATGACAACAGGTACCCCAGCAAGTTTTGTTGTCTGTTCATAATTCCTGTTTCCCTCATGTTGAGAAACGGTCCTTCCTCATTTCACAGAATGCCAGCAGGTAACATTTCAGTGCCCAGTCTTTCATTCCCATGCCCTGACACCATCTCTTATGTAGGGAAGGCCCTGGATACTGCTGGCTGAGATGGAAGGCCGTGTGTTCTGGTTAAGCTGTCACTCATTCAGAACAAAATTCCTCTTGGTGGAGTAGTCATCCAACATGTTCTAGGTCACCTTGCCTTTTACAGCATAGTTCATGTCATGTAGCAAGTGCACAATCCCACAGACAACGTTACCATTCACCAACATGAGTTTTATATTAATTATGCATTTTACGCATCACATTTTATATAATGCAATGACTCAATATCTGTATATTGTGAATAATGATCATGTCCACTTAAATATGTGCATGGGCACAATTATTTTTTAAAAATATAGTATATAATAATAATAAATGTGTACTGACCTGGAACAAAGCTTCCTTGGACCACCTCCTTGTATGCCCACCAGCCTTCATGGATTTTTGGTGAATTTTGTTGAGCTAAGCAAAGAGAAAAGAGACTCAGATGACTGTCTAGAAAGACTGTGTCCTGGTTGTCTAAGCAAGAAGGATACATACAGATAAAGTAATCATTTCTTCTCTCAAAGCCATGCTATGTCAATAATTCCACTTTTTCTCTTCTTTTTTAAACAATAAATCATTATATAAATGTATTATTATAATTTCTTAAATTAAAAGTACCTATCTGTGATCGCAGACCTGGGAGGGTGAGGTAGGAAGATCACAAATTCAAGCCCAGGTTGGGCCACTTAATGACTTAACAAGACTCTGTCTTCACATAATAAATAAAATTTAAAAGGCTGGAGATGTAGCTTGTGCAAAGGCCCTGGCATTAATCCTACTAATAACTAACCCCTCCCTCCAATAAAAAACAAAAACAAAAACCAACCCAACAAACAAAACAAACAAATTAAAAAGTGGATATTTTGATGACACTGAGAGTAATTGTATATTTAATTCCCATGCTACTTTTCTGACTGTGCTTTTTTATCTGAAATACACAGAGACATATGCACACACACACACACACACACACACACACACACTCATGTGAGCACACACTCACACATCTTACTGGATTTGAGAAAAAAAGGCAGATTACCAGCTGAAAACCCTGAAGACGCACAGAGCCCTCGTGCTGAGAGAACCGGGGAATTAGAGCTGAGCTACAAGGCTGGGGGCTGCATCTTTCCGCCGGTTCCAGAAAAATAAAGGGCAGAACATAAATAAGCATTGTGAGACTTTTAGCTTCCACAGGAATACAGGGCAGAGGTCTTAAGATGTGTGAAATATCACAGAGATCTGTGAGGTCATAGTGACAGAACTTCAAAATAATCCTTCAGTTCAGGTGAGCGTATATGCCCAAAAGTATAAGTGTCACATACAGTTACATTTATGCCTTTGTTAATTAAACTGTACTTATAATTCTATTTCTAGTCACTTGGAGGAAAATAATGTAGATTCAAAGATATTTTTTAACTGGCATATATGTAGCTAATTTAAACCTTCTGTGACCATTAATCCTGATATGTCAGCTTCAATGGATAAGAAACACCTGGCAGATCACATGATGAGTCCAGATGGGTCTGAGAGGTGTGACCCTGGGTGCTATATTTGGTTCTTTACCCTTTCTTGTCTGGTGCTGTTGCCTGGCTCGGCTTCTGCCCTCCATAGTCTAAGCTGTTCCATCCCAGAACCCTTCTGATGTGGAGTTCTAACCTGGGAGCCTGTTGACCATGCACCAAGACACCTACAAGGATGAGTTAAAGTACACTAATTCCTCCTAGTTGTTAGTGTCAGGTATCGTGTGTCAGCAATGAGAAAGCTGACTAATACACCTTCACTTCATTTCCTTTGTGGTTGTTTTTTTGTTTTGTTTAAATTTTCAAACTAGTTTCCCAACTAGGAAACTCATCCTTCTGGTTAAAGAATGAGTACAGGATGATAGTTTGATGGATTTATGTAGAGAAAGGATTCTGTAAATCCCTCAGCTTTCAGATGAGCTAACACTGCTTAGCTCCGAGTACTCTCCCGTCGTGTTGAGAAAATATTTTTCTCTGTGACCTTGAGATCCTGTCTTTGTAGCTGCCTCATTGAAGGAGTCGGTGACATCAGATGTGCAAAAAAAAATCCACTCTTGGAACTGAAAATGAGTTTAGGGAACATCAGAAATAGAAGAGGGACAAGAACCTAGCAAAGGCTCTGTATGCAAAGCTGCGACTTCAAGGTGCCCTGGACAGATCTGCACAATGGATGCACGGAAGTACACAGGGTTTCCTGGGACTCCGACTTCCCATGTTGTAAAGAGGAAGTTGGGATGTTTCTGGGGCCCATGAAGGAGCCCCTGAGATAATGGTGTCCAAAGCTGGGGCTCGTGCTCTGGGGCAGCAGGCTCAGGGCAAGGTTCTGTCCAGCCAGGAAGCCAAACGGACAGTTTATTCCAGACTTGAGGAGATTATAGGAACAGAGAAGGTCCTGGAGATCTGGAATCAGTCAGGAGGCCTTCAGGTCTGGCCAAGTCGAGAAACTAGATCAGGATTCTCTGGTGTCCGAGTTCAACAAGTGACTGAAGGCAGGACATCTCTCTGGGGTTGAATGGAATCAGTTAGTGTTCTCTAAAGGTTTGGTCAACTTTCTCTGGCTTGAACACCAACTACATGATTCATTTTCTTTCTCCTTCTCCTGAGTTCCCTGGGAGGCTAGTTGTGGGACCAAGAGAAGACAAGGCTTGGTACTTTCTGTGCTCAGAGCAGTTATCATGTTTTCAGACCCAAGGGCCCTCTTTTGAAACACTCTGGAATGTGCATCCTGACTTGGATTAAATTCCCAGACACTACAACTTACCCAAAACAAAACAAATCAAAACAGTGATATTTTACTAAATAACTTGAGGCCAACTCTGCTGGTCACGAAGCAGGTTCATTGCCTGGAAAGATGTGCTGTTCTACAAATCTGAAAATATCAAACTAGGAACAGCCTGTACGAGGTTTGCATCAGAGAGAAACCAGCTTTTATTTTCCTTTTTGTAGGAACTCACCCAGTTTTTTTTTTTTTTAAAGGTTTTTTGAGACAGGGTCTCGCTTTGTGGTTCAGGCTGGCCCTGAGCTCAGCCTCAAACTCACATCACAGCAATCCTCCTGCCTCTGCCTCCCGAGTGCTGGGATTACAGGCGTGAGCCACCACGCCCGGCACTGTGGTATGTGGTACTGGTTGCTGCTGGGCGTGAGTCTCCACGCCCAGTATTGTTATGTGGTTACTGGGGATCGAACCCAGGTCCTTGCGCTTGCAAGACAGGCGCCGGAACCACTGAGCTATATCCCCATCCCGGAACTCACCCAGTTTTAACCAGAGGATTTCTGCCTACACCACACCAAGTCAACAATAAATATAGCTCCAACTCTATTCTCAGACACAGCTGTTGGGGAAAACTATTCCTTTTGTTCTTATGCTAAGTATGGGTAAAGTAATACTCAAAAATTTAATTTAATGTAATCTTTTACTAAATTATTTACCCCAAAGTTGTAGTTTATGGTATTTAAAACATCATTTCAAAAACTCAATGTAGTGCCTTAACTAAGCTATAAAGGATGAAGTGATGAAATTTAAAATAATACATATTTTAATATGGAAAACTTTAGCATGATGTACAAGAACAGAGATTAGTAAACTAGTGGGTGCTCTAGCCAAATCTAGCCCATTGCTCACATGTATATAGCCCAACAACTAGGAAGTGGTTTATATTTTGAAATGACTGAAAATATCAAAGAAAAATAATATCTTGAGATGCATGAAAATTACGTAAAATTCAAGTTTCAATGTGTACAGTTTTGAGGGGCCTTACCAGGTACTGACTCAATGGCCTTCACATTGAACTACATCGCAGCCATTGTTATTTTGCAACAGGGTCTTGATAAGTTGCTAAGTTGTCTACACTGGGCTTGGGCTTGTGATTCTCCTGCTTCAGCCTTCCAGAGTGCTAGGATTCCAGGCAGGCTCCATAAATAAATTTTTGTGGATAAATATGCCCATTTAATAAAAGGAAAGAGAGGAAAGGAAAAAAAAATCAGAAAAGTAGAAAAAAACCACAAAAAGAATCTTTGTAAATGAGAAGAGGTGGTAAGGTAGATAGGAGTATTTACTTGTAAGAAATGCTGCTGTTTTTTAATGTTCCATATATTAATAACAAGTAAAAATAAAAAATACATTGCCTTAGAGACTTCTCATGACAATAGCAGAGCAGCAGGTGCAACAGAAACCCATTTGGTCCACAGAACTTTAAATGTTTCCTCTCTGGCTTTTTACTGAAGCAAAAGTTATTGACTGCTAATTTAGACTCATAATTTCAGAAAGAAAACAAATCCAACTCAATGAATTTAATGCCTTAACTGTAATAAAGGGGGAATGTAAGGAACATAATTACAGTGAAATGCATGTGTCGACATGTTGATGGGGACAATGCACATGGCAATGAAATGAAGAGGCCAGAAGCCTGATTGAAATGGGGCCAAACAGCATCATCATCTCATCCTGGAGACCCCAGAATCAGTGGGTGGCGTGGCTCTCGGGTGGTGGGATTTTCCAGAACAGTAAGCAGCTGTTGTCAAAGTTCAGAACAAAACCCAATAGTACCTGATCTTGATGTATGCAACATTTGCATTGCTAAAGAACAAGGCACATTCAGATTTCACAAGCAATGCTTTGTGTTCACAGGCAAAGTATAGTTTGTAGTTTCAGATAAATAAAAAAGCTTCTTCTCTCACTCCGATGTTTGTTTGGACATAGCATAATTTGTCATTTTTTGGAGTTGTTGAATATATTACACAGCATGTAGCATCTCTGTCTCCTTTGGTTGGTAGTAATTGCAGTCTGTGTCATGGTAACAATCTCAAAAGCCCTAAGTCACTTCCAAAATACACGCTGGCAACATTTACAATAAATGTACAAGTCAACATATCAATGGGCATGATGTGTGAGGACATAAAAAGCTTCAAGCTTCATAGGAACAGGTACAAAGGCTGAGGCAGTGAGGAAAAAGGAGAAAGTAAAGGTGACTGGCTTCAGGATGACAAAAAGGGAGAGTTAACTTCCAAAAAATCCTGGGTAAAATGAACAGGCTTTCAGATTTTTAGATGCATTTGTATTCTGTCTTTCTCTTTTGGATATGCACTACACATGCACAACAACACACCTATATACAAACCTGCACATATGCCCATCCACTTCCCACACACACTCCAAACATAGTTATACACACCTGCATATATATGTCAACACACAACCACACATACCTGCACACACCTATAAGAAAGGCCTGTCAGACTGACCATAAGGTCAGCTTAAGAAGTATTGAAAAGGAAGAAGAAAAAGATGCCTCTGGATAATTAAATGTTGCAACAGAAAAAAAGGGTCCCTGAAAGCTTCCACCCACAGGAAACTCTCTCACATCATCTCCAATCATTGCTTAGATTTGCCTCAAGAAATGGAATTCATGAGGTGAGATTTTAGCAGGGACAAGACAATGCAACAGTCTGAGCCAAGTCCACTGTGCTGGTGAAACCACAGGGCGCCTGCTGTCTTTCTCTGTGCCTTGGGAAGGAACAAAGTCACCCTCCACAAATCAGTCAGCCCAAGAACCCACGTGATGTCTCTCAGTTACAAGCTACGGAAGCTGCAGGCAAACACGGAAGGAAATGGAGGTGTACTGCGTGTCATGCTTCCCGATGTCCCTGGATACCCAACCTGGACTCATGGTATTTGGCATTTGGAGACAGGGCAGTGCATTTCAAAGATTCCTTCTTTAATGTTCTGTCCTGGTGATATGAAAGGCTGATTAACACAGAGCACCTAGAGAGGGAAGACCCCAAATTTAATGCCTTCTGCGCGGTTCTCCAGCCAGTGTGTTGCTGTGTACATGTGATTTCCAGCGAGGGCACAGCGGATTGAGGATTCTTGGGAGCAAACAGGTGCACAGGGAACAGCCCAAGTACTAGAGTGTTCTCTGCTTCTCTTTTGCTAGGGACTGGAATTTCTCTACCTAATGTGTAACCAGCCCCTGGGAAAAAAGTCCAGGGGTCTAATTAAAAGCTTGGGTTGATAATAAAAGCTGTCTAGCCTGCCAGATGAGGGGATGGTTGCATGTATTAAGGCAAACATATTTCCATTTTTTCAATGTGGCAGTTTGAGAGCTTAGGTGTTTCCAAAGGAAACTCAAGACTCTAAGTATTTTGAAAGTGATGGGGGGTTCATGGCTCTGATCTCTTTTGGTACAGATGAGGAAACTGAGGCACAAAGAAGGGGGACTCATAAAAGAGATGGGTTCTTACAACAAGAGTCCACAAACTTTATTTTTCTGTAAAAGGCCAGATATTAAACATTTTTGGCTCTGAAAGCCTTATCGTCTTTACAATAACCGCTCACCTTCTCTGTTGTAGCACAAACGCATCAAATGCAACAGGTAATTGATGAGTGTGGTTCCAGTTTTTATTTAAAAAGCACACTGAAGGCTAAATTTGGCCTGCAAGCCAAGAATGACTTCTGCTTTAGACCTGGAAAGAGGTTTTGTTACTTAGCTCTGTTTCTCACATGTGCAGAAACGATTCTTACATGTGTAGAAAGTTTGGGAACATATAGGTTTATAACTATATGTATATGATATACGATGAGTGTGGGTGGCAGAAATGAGTGCCGTACTAAGCCTTTTGCAGATGACACCAAATTCAATGTCCTCTTCCCTACCGGGTTTCCATCGATACCCCAGAAAAGTTGAAGGGCTGTGTATAAAAATGTCCCACAGTTCTAAACTGGGTTTTCTGAACCAGTCAACAAGGTATTGGGTATTCCCTTGATCTGCTTCTATTCTTTCCACATCTGTATAAATATATTTCTGGATGATTCTGGAATCTCCACCTGTTTCCTAGATACAGTGATTTTATTTTCACATGCGAGTGCTCTCGTGTCATTCTGAGACTGGATTTTACAACTCCTCTATGTGAACATTCATAGGCTACTATCTATTATCAGTTGCAGACAAGGAAAGCAGCTTAACTAAGGCTCCAAAAAAGCACAGTTGTGAAATACTACCATGTGGAATCTTGACAAAACTCAAGAGCAACACCTGCAAGTCCACTTGAAAAGTGGGGAAGGAAGTGGTGTAAGAGTGTAGAGAGCATCCAGGTGTGCCAATGGCATGCACCTGTAATATCAGCCATCTGGGATGGGCTGGGGAGTTAGCTCAGTGTTTCTAGCACCTGCCTTGAAAAGCACAATGTCCCAAGTTAAAAAAAAATCAGCCCATTGGAGAAAAATAAGTTCAAGCTCATCCTGGGCAATTTAGCAATTCAGAGACCTTGTCTCAAAATAAAAATATGAAAAGGACTGGGGATGTAGCTCAGTGGGAAGGTCCTGGGTTCAATCCCCAGTATTAGGATAAGAGGGGAACAAAGGGGCCTTCACAAAAGGATCAGTAGAGGAAGAGAGAGGAGGTTGCTTTTATCAAAACTTCACCATCAATGAAAACATACCAAGCCCTAAGTATCCTATGCATGCACATTGCAAAACTGAGCTTCCAGGAACTGGGGATTTAGCACTAGTTCTGGTGCCTGTCTTGTAAAAGCAAGTGCTGGGGTTCAATCCCCAGTAACCATGTACAACAATGCAGGGTGTGGAGACTCACGCCCACCAACAATCAGTACCACATACCACAGTGCTGGGTGGGGTGGATCACGCCTGTAATTCCAGCACTTGGGAGGCAGAGGCAGGAGGATTGCTGTGCTGTGAGTTTGAGGCTGAGCTCAGGGCCAGCCTGAACTACAAAGCAAGACCCGGTCTCAAAAAATAAACAACCAAAAAAGCTGGGCTTCCAAGCTCCAGGCCAGTACAATTACATTTGTGTTGGACCATCTATGACTAGGAAATATGGACCCAAATATATGGGCAAGGGATTCATTGCTATGGCTGCTTGGATGTAGTGTGGTAGCAGGATCCCTAAACAGTTATTTCCTTAAGAAATTGCTCTTCTTTTCTGAGTTAATTCAAAGAAGAAATCACTGAGTCTATTGAATAGGTGAAAACCAGATGTTGAGAGGCAAAAGAAAAATTCTTCTAAGCTTGGGTGAAAAATTCAAAGAAGCATACCTCTAGGACATCACAGTTTTCCCTTTAATGGCCTTCTAAGTGCTTTCCAGGAGTGCTGACAAGAGCTTGGATCACTGCAGGAAACATAATGCCTGCCCCAGTGCACCACATGGTACCCACTGGACTGTCAAGGATAATGCCTCTCCCCAGGTGCTCAGCTTTTACACTGCCTGCTAGGTCTCTCTTTCCCCTATGCATATGCAAGATGATGTGTCTGTCTGTGCTTTAGCATTTAGATAGTGGTCCACGTTTTATCTGTTTCTATATCATTCTTTCAGACTAAATTGTAACCTTCTTAAAGCCACAGAAGATATCTCATTTAAAAATCCTTTCATTTATGCTAAGCTTAATATATAACAAATGCTCAGTAAAACTGAGGTGATTGCAGCAGCTATGCTGTAGTGAAGTTGTGTATCCTTCATACTCTAGAATCCAGCTATCACAGTCCTTAGGGATTTTAATCTACATCCAAAGATTTGTGGGTGTACTGCCTGTTCGCGGTCAGTGGGAATGTGTACAAAAGTGTTTTCAAGTTAGCTGATAAACCCATCCTGCTTGACAGATGGAGAAGCACCAGGAGCTGACACCCTGCCTGGGGAAATCAAAGTCATGGCAAGCCCACTTTCATTCCATGCAATGTGTTTCACTTAAAAGTGAAAGAGAGAAAATGCCATGCTTGGGATTGTTTACATCTTTGCCACTCTTTTCTTAAATAGGTAAGACAAGAAGGAAGCGCGTTTCTATGGCTTCACTCTTTGTGACCCCCTGACCCCCCCTCATCAAGAATTAGGCAGATGGTGTGGCAAAGTGATTACTCCAACTGGAAAAGATGGGATGATCTGCAATCACCTTGCACACTGGATAAGACTCAAACAAGCTGATGTCACAATTATAATTAGAAGGTTGGTGGGAGGGCAGCCTGTGCGACTTTACCTACAAGGCCTAGTGTGAGACCTGGTTATGAGGATCCAGTGTAACTATAGCTGAAAATCAACAGCAGGCGACATGACTGTTAGTATCCTGGTATTCTAAAATTTTCAAAATTTGGGTGTGCTACATGCTTTGATCTCATTTCTGAAAGAACAAAACAAAACAAAACCTTTACAAATTTGTTATCTCCGCCTATTATCCTCTGATATGCCACATTTATTACTCTCTCACATCTTGCATGATGCTTCCCTTTCTGGAAATGCCTCTTTATTTTTGCCTCTTGACTTGTCTTAAGTATTTCTCTGATGCTTACCTCTCTTCACTCTTTTCAAGATACTTCTCTTAATTAGTTCAGATCTACTGGAGCTTCTCATTCTCATGAATTTGGGGAAATAGAGGCGTAATGATTATTTGTCTTCCACCACTTTCATTACTTCAGTCTTTGGTGAGTGCTTGTGGTTGTCAGGCAGTGTTCTACACTTTGAAGATATGAACATAGTTTGCTCCCCCCCACCATACATAACATTATCCTATGGAGAAAGACATCAAGTAATCTAGAATTGAAATAAAAGGAAAATATTTGACACAGAAAAATACTCCACAGTAGAGTTGGAAAGGGCAAGGTAATAAATCGAGTGGTTAGAAAGATGCATTACATTGTGTAACATTGAGAGCACTGGGATTGTGATATAATCAGAAATGTAAATATCAAACATATCTAGGCTCATGAAAACCAATGGTGACAGTATGTCAAGTGATTTCAAAGATGGTAGACCAGAAGAAGCTTGGCTTTTTCCAGGAATATAAAAATGGAATTATGGGTGAGCCATAGATGATGCAGGGACAGAGATTCTAGTTGAGGACAGATAATGTAGATAGCTACCAGCAGATAGGTCATGACATCTCCATCTACTGTGGTGTTTGTGAAGATTGAACAGCATACATTGTAGAATGGAGCTCCCCAAAGCCTGGGTCCAAACCAGGTTACACAGAGGGAAGAAAGTGATGTGTGAGCAAGTGAAGCTTTATCTGTACTTACAGCTGCTCTCCACTGTACACACTATGACCTGAGCTGCACCTCCTGTCAGATCAGTGAGGCCATTAGACAGATTCTCATCGGAGCATGAACCCTACCATGAGCTGCACCAGTGAGAGCTTTGGGTTGTACATTCCTTACCATAATCTGATATCTGGTGATCTGAGATGGAGCTGAGGTAGCGATGCTGGCGTTGGGGAGTGGATGCAAATACCAATTAAGTTTAGTACACAGGTTTGTCTGCACAGAGATTATAATAAGTCAACTGCTTATAGATACATGTGTACAACTTATTGGTGAGAGGCCAGTGACAATTAATTTGCCTCTGGCAGCAGGCTTTATACTGGCAAGGACACTGCTATACTCCAATCATACACTTGAATCTGGTGAGAGGCTTTAAAGCAGAATACACTTACTTTAGTCTATGCATGGCCTGCCTACTATTTTATTTGTCACTTTCTTCCCTACTTCTTTCTTGCACTATGCACTTGCCTTAGTCATGTTTGTATTCCTACAAGATAATCTTAGCAAAATGAGTGAAAAATGAATGCTGCTGGTTGGTTGAATTCACCAGTGTTGACAACAAGACAATGTTTCATTCATTCATGTGATGTTTGTTATTTTTTTTTTTTTTTTGAGACAGGGTATCACTTTTTTTTTTTAAGGTTTTTTTGAAACAGGGTCTCACTTTGTAGTTCAGGTTGGCCCTGAGCTCAGCTTCAAACTCACATCACAGCAATCCTCCTGCCTCTGCCTCCCAAGTGCTGGGATCACAGGCGTGAGCCACCACACCCGGCACTGTGGTATGTGGTACTGGTTGCTGCTGGGTGTGAGTCTCCACAGCCAGTATGGTATGTGGTTACCGGGGATTGAACCCAGGTCCTTGCACTTGCAAGACAGGCACCAGAACCACTAAGCTAAACCCCTGGCCCCTCATGTGATGTGTTATTCAGGAGGGTGTTCAGGGGATACATTACATGCATTTCTTGCCAAACAACACTGCAAACTCACAGTTGTTCTAGGCTTTGAGTGATTTGAGTGTTTGCAAGTCAGGAAGACTGAATTAATTATTTATGTTGGCACAGGCATGGGTGAAATGGGTGCCATAACAGGAGAGATTTCTGGTTTCAACCCTTGAGTTGAAGAGGTCACTTTTGAACTTGAGTCAATACATAGAGAAGTGATGTCTAGCTAAAATTTTTCACTAAACTTCACATTTTGCAAGCTGTGATCAAACTTATCAGTCACTTAAAAGTCCATGTCTTTTTTTTTTTTTTGAGACAGAGTCTTTGTTGTTCAGGCTGGCACTGAGCTCACTATGTAGCCCAGGAGAGCCTTAAACTCACAACAACCCTCCTGCTTCTGCCTCCTGAGTGCTGGGATGACAGGCGTGAGTCTCCATGCCCAGCACTGTGGTATGTGGTTACTGGGGATTAAACCTGGGACCTTGAGCTTGCAAGGCAGGCACCAGAACTAAATCCCTGGCCCAAAGTCCATGTCTTTAATGCAAGTGTGTTTACGCGGCTCTGTGGGGAGATGGACACAGAGCATACACGTCTTCAGAAAAGCAGTCACCTCTGGCAGCACATTTAAGTGACACAGAATGGGTCACAAAAGTTGCTGACTTGTGTAGCACATTCAACCTGTTCAGAGCACTCCAGCTGCCACTTCCAGGAAGGGCAACTGTGTTCATTCAAATAAACACTTAAATGGGATGCACTCAAAGCCAAATGGAAATTATGAGGATGATGAATGAACACTGGGACTACTGACATGTTACACACATCAACAGACATTTTGAAAGAGATCGAGCCAGGGTCTTTCTCCCAGCAGGTGCATGACCACCTATCTCAGTTCTCCAAAGACTTTGCCCACTATTTCACAATCACGAAGGACCCCTGAACTGGGAATGGACAGATCAGTCTCACAGATGTGAATCAGCCAGGTGAGTCAAGTTTGTCCATGCTAAAAGAGGATCAACTGCTGAAGAGTACAAATGACCTTGGACTTAAAAAGCATCTGAGACAATTTTAATTTCCACATTTCTGGCTTAGTGACAAAGCAGAATATGGATGGCCACAAATGCACTGAAATGTCTGCTTCATTGTCCAGCATCCTCTGCTTGTGATGCAGGGTTTTCCCCAGTGACAAAACCCAAAAAGAAATCATGAGGTAGACTGGGCATATATAACACACGTTCAGTGTCACTGTCTCCTATGTCCCAAAGGGGACCATTTAGTTGCAGGAAAGCAAGCTCAGGTTTCCCCAGATTACTCATTATGGTGAGTCGTACAATTATTTCATTCTATCTTACGATGTAGTAATAGTAAAAATAATGCTCACAATAAATGTAATGCATGTGAATCATCCCCCAAGTCACATTCAGCCCCCAAGACTAGGAATAATTGTCTTCTGAGAAAGGCTCATGAATTAGATGAAGAAAGTGCAAGACCTCGTCTCGAGATAACCTTCACCTTTCAGCCTAGGTGACTGGATGTTGATGGTTGTGACAATGATGAAAGAAACCGTGGAGGGGACTTTGAAGCAGGAAATGGAGCTGAGTTCCATTTGACTCACAGGGAGAGGAAGTATGCCATGGGTGCAAAATAGTTTTTGAGCAAAAGCTGCGATGAGATAAACATCTATGGCTGTTTGATACATAGGTGACTTTCTAAAACTACGAACTGAGAAGAGGTCACCAAGTAGAATGTCAAAATGTGAAGAGAAATAAAAGAGCCTCAGAACATAGCTGTCAGATATTCAATATTTAAAGGTGACTGAAGAGAGAGAGAATAACCCAAAATGTGATTTAGAGAAAGAAGCCAATAAGAATGAAGAATGAAATGGAAAATAGATAACGAGGTAGCAGGGAGATCTTTATTAAAGGGATGAAAGGAGCAAGAGATGGAGAAGGAGGGAGAGAGAAGATGGGAGGGTAGGGGATGAAAACAGAGATTTGAATTGAAAGGAAACTTGAAAAGAACAGAGCTTTTGCAAATAGGAAAGGGACCAAGAACTGGAGCATCAGAGAGAGAGGGCAAGGTAAAAGGTAAACACAAGAGAGAGAAAAAGGAATTAAGATGCATTACGTACATCCTCATGATACTCTGCACAATTGCTGTAAACATTACATTCTACAAATATCCACTGATTAAAAAGAGGAGAAAAATAGTTGTCTGATACCATTTCTTATTTTCCTAATCTTTCTCTTCTTTCATTTTCTTTGTCTACTCACCCCCTACATAGGAGGCACTTATTTTGCATTCCTCATGTAAGTGAAGCCATATGATATTTAAGCATGTGTGTCTGATTTGTTTCAATTAACATTATAGTCTCCAGGGGTGACCGTTTTGTTACTAATGACTCTGTGTACATAAGAGTCCTTTTGGTGAAGAAGTCATTATTTACCGTATTTTTCCTCCTCTAGGCTTTTCAGTTGTTCAGTTACTATAATGAACTTGGTAAGTCTCAAGTTCCATTTGCTGCCCCTATTTTAGAATCTTTTTCTAATAATCTTAATGCTAAAATAAGAGTTAAGAGACATAAGTGTATATGTCAAATTATTGTACTTTGTAAAAAATGTCATAATACTCTGCACTGTCTCAGTAAGGTAAGCAATGTTCCTTTATTTCTGAAAGGAAAAGGTTGAGTCCTTTCCAAACAAATAAATATTGATAGACTAGTGCTAATCAACCCACTTAAAAATAATTTTCACTCCTGACACCTAAGCAACTGATGAAGACTCATTATCCATATAGCTGGTGTATGATTTCCCTGTCAAAAATCCCTGAGATGAACATTTCATCAGTCAGGTCACATTTGATATTCCATTTTTTTACTATTACTGTTGGAATGAGGTCTGGGTATATTCTTTATAAATAGTATAGCTCAGTCTTCTGGCAGTTAATGTTTTAGACAGATGGATGAAACTTCTGATGAGACTTTCAGTCTGTGCCTAAGTCCCCTCGGCCTCTGGTAAATCCCAGCAATAACGAGAATTTTGTGTGTTGTGCTACAAAGTATGAGATGGGTACTGATAATAAATCCATTTCAAACTACAATGGAACAAAACAATTGATATTTTCAAAAATCAATGTCTTAGTCAATGGAAGGATTAATTGCATATCACCTGAAACTTTTGATCACAGCTAGTAGATCTGAACAAGGCTAACATCTCCTCGCCTCTTTGTTTTAAAGCTTGAATGGAGCAAGGGGAAATCAAATGAAAGGAGTCAAAACAGGCAGAACTGTTGATCTGTTTTGATCAATAGAATGAAATAATGGAAAATCAGACTAAACATGGCAAGCTGGAGTTGAATCTAAATTTATGCTGAACTGTATCACTTTGGGCAAATTATTTCATCACTTGAATGTTCAATTAAAATGAGAAAACAGATAAAAGAACATTTAAAAGATGCAAACACTTTAATATCCTTATCTGAAAAATGGAAATAAATACCTTAAAGGAATTTAATCCTTTTAACATTCTTTCAAGGTGTATGGCACCCACTACTGTGGTGGTGGTAGTATCAGAAGGCAGATGGCATAACCAAAGGCAGAAAGGGAAACTGTAGGAAGAAAGACAGTCCCAAATTTCTCAGAAAGAAAAAGTAGAAGCTATGGCTCAATTTGACTTGATTCTAGTGGAAAGCTGAAAGAGAGAGAGAGAGAGAGAGAGAGGGAGAGAGAATGAAAAATGCAAGGATCCTGTCTTGAAGAAGCACTCTATCATGTAAATTCTGATGCATCTAAGAGTAGTTCTGGCAGATCACAGAAGATTTGAGGAGACTCAGGGACACTTGTTACATTTGTGAATCCAGGTGAGTCACTAAAGGATCTTTGGAAACGTGAGGCTTAAATCAGAAAAACAGATTCGTTGATCTCACACAGGAGCCCTGTGTTCTTTGCAGAGAAAAAGCCCAGAGCAATCCTGGAGCCAGTGAAGAAGCAGACAGAAGTACACATTGGAATTACTTAGCTGTGGAGGGACATAGGCCACGTACATAGGGACATAGGCCTTCCCTTCAGGAAGGGACAGGGCAGTTTTATGCATCTATATTTAATGTACCACCAGCTCAGCTTCATGTTGTCCTTCAGTGAAACTCTAGGCCATGCAGTACTTGCTGAGCATGTGCTGCATGGTGGTCGCCATAATATTTGTAAGTATTACTTCCCATCTTGGTAAGCTCACTTGGTAATTCACTGATGAAGCTGGTGAATTATGAGCATGTCTGGACTGTCCAGACAAACCAACCTTGGAATCCATTATATAAATAATTCACATCAAGGACAGTCTGAAAATGGTGTGATCGAGTGAGTTTTAACTGGAGACCCGATCACTCTGTCCCCCTTACTATTACTTTAGTAAGAATGGCTCACATGGATATTCCTTATGTGAATTTTTCAAGGCCGATTACTAAATGGCTTTATTGCTATTTTCTAGAACACCATGACATCATTGTCTTTTGCTGTTGCCATTAAGCCAGCCCTGATGTTATGCAAGGGACTTGGCTTCTCAGAATAAAATCCACCTTTCTCTTTCTCCTTTGTGGCGAGATGTAGACCTGTGGCTGAGTTCTAGCAAAGGAGCTGTTGGGGAAGCATGTAAGACTGGCAGTTTATATTAGAGAGAACTGATATGCTTCTTGTCACTCTTAACAGCAAGTGATCACTTCCCCTCAGTAAACCATACTGGGGGTTAGGGATTTAGCTCAGGGGTTCCAGCACTTACCTTGCACGTACAAGGACCTGGGTTTGATCCCCAGTAACCACACACCACAATGGTGGAGGTGGTGACTCACACCCACCAGCAATCAGTACCACACACCACAGTGCTGGACGCGGTGGCTCACGCCTGTAACCCCAGCACTCAGGAAACAGAGGCAGGAGGATTCCTGTGAGTTCAAGGCTGAGCTCAGGGCCAGCCTGAACTACAAAAGCGAGAACCTGTCTCAAAAAAAAAAAAGTCATACTAAACCACGAGGTAAAAACCTCATTTCCAACAAGAGGGTAGAGGAAGTTGGTATCCCTGGACTGCCAACATTTAAAGACAGAAATGAACCTCTTCTGTGACTCCGAACCTTTTAGAGACAAAGGCCCGAACTATAACACCAAACCCACTTAGTTATCACAAAGTGAAAACACCACAATGAAATCTGAATATTGAGAGGTTTTAGTTTGGAAAAAACAACTTATACATTAACAAGCTTTACCTTAAAAGAAAACAAATGGCATCTGCGCCACAGGTTCCTCCCCCCTTTATTTTAGAGTTTCAGTCATTCCCTGCTTACACTAACCCAGCAGTACTGATTTGCAATGTCGATGGAGACAGTTATTTTACTGCAGTTCTAGCCCTTTCTTTCCTATATGTTTACATTGTTTATGCCACAGGTCCTACACACAGCCATCCAGTAATTACATAATCACTTTAACGGCCACTTATCTAATGACCAGATTCCCTATTGTTCTTTACTGCTCTCTTTTTGTAAACATTAATGTAATATAAGTCAATAGTAATAAAGAAAATATAAAAACAATTCTATGAAAAAATAAAATATCACAACAAAGTAAGCAGAAAATAACCATGGCAAATACACTGCATATCAGGATCTTAAAAGGATGTATTTTCTTTACCCCATCTCACCAGGAGGATTTGACTACTAAAGCAACATCCCACTCATGTGTTTCGCTGTGTTCTCTAAAATTCCTTAATGATGCACAGCTATGCACAAAGTAACATCTGAACTCACGAATCGCCTTCTGCAGCTCACCACAGTAACCCTTCGATGGTTCCTTGTTGGTTACACACTGGTATGCAGATCCCTAAGGAGGCCTCTACCCTCCTGGATGGGTGGCTCATCTGCTTGTTTTTCTAAACTTCCACTGTGGAGTGGGGAGTGCGGCTCTGTGAGGAGCACTTGGCTACTGTGCACAAGACGATGTTCAGTTCCCAACACCAAATAAACAAAAACACCCAAATCCACTTCAGTCTAGTCTTCTGCTTTTTTTTTCCTCTGCTGTCATAATTTGTACATATTATCATCGATAGTGTTTTCTTCAATTATCTTTTCTTGGATTTATCCTTTTACAAAAAGACTGTCAAACACATCTGTCTGATCTGAAGTGATGCTACTTCTTACTCAGAGTGAACTCTGCTCCTGTCCTGTGCGCCAGACTCCTGTTATTTTATTTTCTGAGAACATCAGTTGTGCTCACTCCATATCCAAAATAAAACCAATCCTTCAAGTAAGGATTCGAAGACTACTTTCTTGAAGCCTTCCATCATCCTACAGCTGCAACAAAGCCTTCTCATCCTTGACATTTCTTACCATTCTCTATATAATGTATTTCATTTCAATCCAGTTTGGTATGATTCAATTTAATCCAATCTAGGGAATATTTCAACTATCTTTCATATATTTGATATTTATTTTTGGTCCTTGTTTGAAGAAACTCAGTGCCATGAAAAAGCGATATTTTTAATATACTTGAAGCAAATGTGTACACAATGTATAAATTAAGATAATATGGTTGCTGATAACACCAGATTACTTGTTATCCTGCTATCATAGGTAAGCTCTAACATCTCAGTGGTGTAGAACGAATTTATTTCTCCCACATGTAAAATCCTAAAATGTTTTTCTACATTGGTATCCAGCTCTTCGGGGCAGGTCCTTGGATCTTTCTACCTCATGAGTTTGCTCCATACAATAGATGATTGACTATTCATGTCACCAAGCAGCAGAAGAAAAATCACAAGGGATCTCCTGTAAGTTTTTCATGGCATAAAACCTGAAACTCTACTCATTACTTCCACATATTTTATGGACTAGAATTTATTCTTATGTATGTACCTGAATATAAAGGAGACCAAGGCTGTGCAGTCCACAGAATGTACCACGGTTTGCTGGCTAGAACTGTTGGAGGACTTAGAGACTTCCAGCCATTCTATGTGGTATATCACCAGACTTGAAAGCTTTCCATTAAGAAGTATGTTTAGCCAACACAGAACTATAGTCTGTAATATCTAATTTCCCTAGGACATCCCCAGTTTATACTGTGGTTCCAGTACGATGATTAATACCGTCCTCTTTTGCTCTAAAAGCTTAGGATACAGATGTATAAATACTGCATCATTTCTCTACTATGAGAAACTGAAGGTGTAAATGAGGTACAGAATGTATGATAGGTATTGTGAAATAGGAAGAAAATATTCAAAGGGAAAAGGGAAAAGGGGGAGGGGAAGGTAAAGAAGGGAAAGAAAAATGTGATGACAAAAATTAAAAATGGAAACAAAAATTATGTATATTGGGGTTTGGGAAGTTGTAGGGAAGGCAGGGGAATGGGAAAAATGTGAATTGAGATATATCATGGGCAGGTGTAAAATTTTTAATTTTATTGTATTTCTAAAATGTAACAAGAAACTCAATAAATAAAAAAGCTGTGATAAATTATAAACATATCACTGTTGGCCACATGAAGTTTTAGTCATTTTGAAGAATCTCCCTGTATGATAATTAGATTCATGTTCGACCATCTATCCACACAAGGGACCTGGATGTATATTGTCCAGTGTGACCCAAAAATGACCACCTGCTTTCTCCTCACCTACTTCCTTCATCATCACTTGCCAGGCAATAGATCGATGAAACCAATTTAATTAGCTACAAAGACACAATTATTAGAAACCCAGTGACCTAGATGTTTTTCTTTGTATTTGGATGTCAGATGACAAGTGACAGGAAAGAAGCTCATAAAGGTTGTGGGCGGCAGCGTTGTGTCTGGGATTCCCTTCTCTGAGTAACCCCTATCCGTCAGGAAATGTTCACAAAGTCCTCTTCTTTGTTTAACTTCTGTTGTGGATGAGAAGAAGCTGCTGGATTTAGTTATATTTCAAGACATTGAACACAACAAAGGGCATTTACATTACAAAGAAAATATTTAGCTTTCTTTAACTTTCTTTTCGTTCAGAGCCAGGATGGTCTATCAAATAATGAATTTTTGATGTGGAAGACTGGAAATACTGTTTTCTCTCCCTTGTTTATCAGATGGGGAAACTGAGACCTTGTTGCATGAAAGCTTTCAAAGAACTAACAGCAGGAGACCATCCTGTGACTCAGGGTTTCTGTGGACTTATTGCTACTCTTCATCACTGCATAAGAGTTGAGAAAGGAACATTCATCCACTGATCAGAATATCGACCTCCGGTACCCTAGCTAAATCATTCAGGTGAGAGCAGAGCTTAATATTTTCTAATAGCATCTGTACTTTTTCAACATGAGATGCCAGCTAACAGCAGATTTTTTCTCTCTTTGTATATGAGTTTAAGACCCTGGTCTTAAACAGGTCGCCCTGTCTAGAAAAACAAGAGGAGGATAGTTTGTCAAATTCTAAAGTTGTAAATCATGGACATAGCCTTTAGTCCTCTCCTTTTCTACCTTCAGACTCTGTGATTTATTCTCCACTTCTTCTCCCTTGTAAATCAAAGGCAGAAAATCAAAAGGAAGGGAGAGTGAAGGGGAGCCTGCTACCTGGCTCTCTCTGAGTCTTCATCCAACTTAATCTCAGAGCAACAGAGGCAAATGCATTTTAAAATGACCGCTTGTTTTTTCCTGAAGTAATAGTTTTTGTGAAATGTCTAGGAATGCCAAGAACATCCTCTTTCTGTCATAAATGTTGCTCACAGGCATATGATTGTAAAGCCAAGGAATGAAAGGGGGAAACGGCCCTTATGCACGAATATAATTTGATCACATAAGCAAGACAGATGCCATTCCTGAAAGCCACAGCGCTCTTCAATTTCAGAAAAAAAAATCATCCAGCACAAAAGTGGAAAAATATACTAAGGATTATGTAGGGTTCAGTCAGTAAAACGCTTCCATCATCCTGGCCAGATTTCTCAGACCACATTCTGCTTAGAAAGTAAGCAAAGCGCTCTTTCATCATTAGGTTAATGCTCTGCTGTTCTACAAATCTGCCTCCTTTGGAGATACAGGACCATGTAATCATGAATTTCAAAAGGTAGGCAAAACCAGATGCAGAAAAGTTCCGTATGCTACTGAAACAAACACTGCGCTCCGATTTTCAAGATCAAAAAGATAGAGTCAAGACCACGGAAGATGTCTGCATGCATCAGGCTAGTGTGGATCTCACCTGAGTTTTTCTGCTAGCATTTGAGGGTTCTGTGTTAAAAGGCTCTGAACACAGTCAGTGTACGCTGTGTAAAGAGTCCATTGCAAAAGCTAGGATTGGCTGGCATCAGCTTTGAGGCTTGAGTAAGATTTTAAGTTATTCTTAGAAGCAAGTAGAAGAAATAGTAATAATAGCTAATGTTTAAGAAGCTTGTATAGGTGAGTACTATTCTAAGTACTTTGTGTATTTACTCACATCAACCCAATATATGTTATTTTCAAGATGTCAGCGTTAGGAGTGAAGAAACCCAAACTGTGAGAGATGGTAAATAATTTAGCCAAGGTTTTATCCACAGTAAGTTGGTGGAGCTGAGGGATGTGCTCAGGTCGCCTGGCTCCTAAGTCTGTATATTTGGTCACACTCTCTGCTTTTGAGATGCAGACGACAAAGACTTTCCCTACAGAACGATGATTTAACACAAAATCAAGGGATTTCATTACATTGCAGAGAATAAATATACGACTCAAAATAGCAGGACAGGAAAAAGGTCACCATAATTGAGGAAATAGTTTTTTTTCCAAAAAGCAAAAAGAGAAGCAGGTGGGAAGGAAGAGGAGTCTAGCATCTGGGTGAGGCATGTTTGAATATCCCTAGAGAAGGCAATAGCTTTGAAGTAGACAATGGAGAAAAGACTGAATCGCCACGGCCATTGTCCTCCTCCTGCAAAGCTATTTCAGCACATCTACCGAGGACAGTATCCTCAGAAATAAAGTTTTGCTACATCTGTGGTTAATTCCTTAAGAACCATTTAAAAAGTGGAATTGTTTGTGCAAAGGCTGAAGAGTCACTTAAATCAATGGCAGTTCCCTTTAAACCAGAAATGACTAAAATAATAAACATCAAAGCTGCCTGTCTTTCCTGGCTTCTAAATGTCATACGCAGTCTTAGGCACTTCAATACACTATTTCATTCAATTAAAACAAGTTTGCTAAACAGAAAACATTGAAGTAAGTAAGTTTTGATTAGATTAATACATAATATTATAAAAGTCAGTTAGATTAGGCATCCAACATCATCAGCTATGATGTAAGCTTTAAATGAAGTCTGTTTGACACACAGGCCATGAGCTTTAATACCTGCCGGCGTGACTCTCCTAACAATGCGATTGAGGGAGGATGGGAAGACTAACCATAACTCATGGAAAAAGTACATAAAAGTATTGTCATTGTAACCAGATCTTATGAAAGAATATATAATTTTTCCAATCAGCTAAGAAAAAGCCAGAGATAAATACACGAAGACTGAATCCAGTTGTTAATAATGAAAGAAACAGGAGAGTAACTAAGTGAGATGTGGTGAGGTGGGAAAGATATGAGGAAAATGTAGATGAAAAAGTAAGATGAGGAAATAAACTAAAAATACTGATTGATCATCATAATAAATCTAATTTGATGAAATTCATGTGTTATAATATATAGAATTCCACATTGGATTTTTAAACATTAGATACTCCATATTGTTAGCTAAGTGTAACATAAAATGGCACAAAAGATTGGAAATAAATGTTGGACATAATTTAAATACTCATATAGAAATGGACCAATTAACTGTCACATTCCTACACAGAAATGCTGCATAGTATTTAAAACAAGTCAATTAAATCTGTCAGTATTAAGATAAACTCAAATTGAGTGCAAAGCAACTCATAAACTGATACAGACAGTATGAAATGTATAATATGGTTGCAAACATAACATGTTCTCAGATAACCTTGTGTGTCTCTTTTTTGAAAGTCACTCAGTAAAAAGAACCTTAGAAGAGATAAGAAGGACAAATCAGTAAAACAGACATCAGGAGATACGTCAGATTTTAGAAATGGCAAGTTGAATGCGGGCGGATCCTTCAAATATCCTTCCAACCAAGCTCTAATATATTATTATTATGACTTTCTTTAGCAGCTTACATTATTTCCAGTTTATACACAATGATAATGCATTTTAAATACTGACATGACATATACGTTGCTTATACGTTATGTACAATGGCATATATAACCACATAGTACCTCAAAAGTAGGTGTGCTTATGAGAGGTCAAAGTGACAAATGCTGTAATTCCAGTGTTCTAGGAGGCTGAAGCAGGACAATTATATGTTTGATCTCAGTCTGGGCAATTCAATGACTGAGCAAAGCCCTGACTCAAAATAATAAAAAAAATGGGTCATAATCAGCCAGAGGTAGCACTGTGTGAGGAAGGGTCTGCATGGTGTGCTCCAGAAAACAAGGATGCACAGAGGTGGGCGCACAAAGAAAGCCAGACATGGGGAGCAAACGGAAGGAGAAACCCATGGAACCAAACCCTTAGTTTGGAGGGGGAGAGAAGGCAGCTGAGCCGCCCTCAGACTACAGGCCCTTCCTGTGCGGGTCTGGTGCGTTTGCACCTTGGAAGACCACATAAAGCTGTGAGTGAAGGACTTACCCTTCCTTCTCAGATAGGCTCCTGAATATCCCACCGTCCCACTGGACAAAGGGACACGCAGAAGACGGTGTTTAGAGACCAGGGACGCAGAGAAGCTAACAGCCTGAGAGCAGAGTCTGACAAAGCACGGACAGGTCTTCGGGGAACTGGAGAAGTTGAGAACAAGCACAGAGTTCAGACCCAGGATCTCCAAGAAAGAGCCGGGGAGCCGTAAGAGTGAAGGAGCCCTGGAGAAGGTGAGACCTTGGGGAAACCAGTAATCAGACTGGCCCAGGAGGGGCGCGCCATCACTCTTCCCCGAGTCCCTGAGCTGGGCTCTCTCTCTGTCTCTCTCTCTCTTTCTTCTTATCTTCTATTTTCATGTAGTACATATCTGGAAGGTCACACAGTATATGTGCAAAGAAGATTATGAACAAAAGAGGGCTATAACCTAAATAGCATCCGTTTGAGGCAAGGCAGAACAAGCCCCGTGAAAATTACACACCAAACATCAGAGCACAGGCTGGCAGCCAGTGCATTGTGAGGTTTCAGCCCTGTGGTAACTTTCCTCAAAGAAATGTCACACTTCCCTCTCTGTCTCTTCTTCCTCTCCCATGTTCTCGCAGATTCCTCTCCATCAGGCCTCTACTCAAGTTATAAAGATAATTTCAACAGATACTGGGCACCCTATTTCTTGTAATTATTATTTCTATTTTCTCCTTTTCCAACTCCTTCTCCTTTTTCTTCTTTTTTCCTTCCCAGACCTACCACTTTCTAGGCTACCTTCCCATAGTAGTATAATACAGACTTTATGAGTCATTGATAAAACCCAACACTTGTTAGAGAAAATTTAATGTACATGAGGGATGAAGAGTTTGGATCTGTTGATGTTGATACATCTGTAGGAATTTTTCTCTGCAATAAAACCTTTGTGTCTGATCCTAGTAAACTGAATACATTGAAGAAGGATGTACATACCAAAAGCCAGTTAAAGCCAAGATCACATCTCTGTGAACTAGATACTAACTAATGACATTGTCTTATTAGCAAGATAGTCTCTCTTGGGCCAGAGATGTGGCTAAGTGGTACCACATCTGCCTGGTAAGTACAAGGTCCTGAGTTTGATCCCTGATATGGCAAAAAAAAGTCTCTCTACTCCAATCAGTCCTTAACCTTATGTGCACACACATGCGCATGCATACGCACGCATGCACGCACGCACACACACACACACACACACGAGAAATACAGAGATTATATGGTGTTCAATCTAACAACAGAAAACAATTCAGCAGCATATGAAAATTTATCCAAGATGCATCACCTCATAGGCCAAAAAGCTTGATTAAATACCTAAAAAATAATAAAATAACTTCATGGACACTATTACTTCACAGTGCAATGAGACTGGAATTCATTGACCAAAGAAATCTCAGAAATAATGGAACCATGGAGACTGCGCAATACATACTTGATTAAACAATGAATCACAGAAGAAATCAAAGAGGAAATTAAACTGTTCCTATAGAAGTGATAAGCCTATTAAAACATATCAGAACCCCTGGGACATGATAAAAAGTGGATTAGGAGGAAGTTTTGTAGCCATAAGTGCCTACATGTGCAAAAAGGCCAGTCTCAAATAAATAAACCAACGACGCACTTGGAAAAGCTAAAACAACAAGAAAAATCCTAATCGAAAACCAGTACTAAGTAAGAAATGATAAGTATCTGAGAAGAAATAAAAGAAACAAAGACTAAAAAAGTTACAGAGAGTTAATAAATCAAACAGCCATTTTTTAGAAGAACAAAAAAAAAAAAGTACACAAATCATTACTAAATTCCCCCCCTAAAAACAGAAAAAGGGAATGAAACTAAAACGTTAATATAATTATAAATGAAAAAGCAAAATCACAATGGAGAGCATTGTAATTCAGAGGGATTATACATAATTACGTTGAAAACCTGCACGTAAATAAATGCAAGAATCTGAGAATTGGACCGATTTCTAGACACCTAAGAATTAACACAACTGAAACAAGAAGATATACAAATACTCAACACCTGAAAATTGGCACTGAAATTGAGACAGCACTAAAAACCCACCAAGAGAAGTCCAGGACTTGACGAATTCACTGCTGAATTCTACAGGAACTTCAGGGGAGATAGAACACTGATACTCCCCAAACTCAACAATGACAACAAAAAGGAAGGAATACTGCTAAACTCATTGTGGGAAGCTTGCCTTTTGACAGCAAAACCGGGCCACAATTTCACAAGAGAAGACAACTATAAGCTCATCCTTTTAATAAAAAGGAAGCAACAATTTTCAGCAAGATACTGGCAAACAGAATGCTACAAATCATTAAAATACAAAATGACCAACTTGGCTTCATGTCTAGGACGCAGAATTGTTCTAACATATATAAATAAAAAGTGTAATACGTCTCATAAACAAAAGCACAAAGAAAAATCACAGGATCACCTCAGCAGACAGGATAGCTTTTTGACAAAATTCAATATTCATTCATGAAAAAAGTCCTAAAGAAAGGAGACATAGAAGACTTTATCTCAATCTGATAAAGGCCACTCCTAACAAACCTACTGGTAATATCATGTTAAATGGGGATAAAGTTAAAGCTTTTCCTTTTAAAATGAGGCCCAAGTCAAGGTTGTCCTCTCTTAAACATTTATCAAACCAAAACTTTTATATAGATTTAATGCAAATCAAAATACCAAGACCATTCTTCACAGAATTAGAGAAGAGAATCCTAAAATTCATATGGAAGCAGAAGTGACCCAGAGTCACCAAAGAAAACATGGGCAACAAGAATGAAGCAGAAAGTGCCCATTGTTGGATTCCAAATTATATTACAAAGCTACAGTAAGACAACAGCAAGACACGGGTTCAAAAATGGATGTGTGGATCAGTGGAACAAAACAGAAGAGCAGAAATACCTCCAGGTACATTTACAACAACAATAATAATAGTAATAACAATAATAACAACTTGGGTAAGAAAGCATTAAAGAAGTATATTTAGCCATTAAATAATAAAAAACTACTTTGTTATTCTTCTGGAAAGAACCCCCACTGGTACCTGCATATTCTGATAATAGAACTTAATAAAACTGTAATAACTAAAATGATGAATTCTTAATTATTACATCAATGAAATAGCACTGGTGATATATTTGCTAATACGATATGAAAATTTCAAAATCAATGGCAGAATAGATTATTTGACAATTAATAACAATATTGGTTAATTATAACGAACAAATCATTAGGCATATTTGGTACAATACAAATTCTAGATCAATTATAAAGCTTAATGTAAAACAAATTTAAACACTAAGTAAATAAAACATAACAAATTTTCTCTGGGTCAGAAATGAAACAATTTTCAGTTAATACAGATCACGTCCCCTAAATGTAAATGTTGGTTACTCCTTCTAGATCTGCAGTCTCCTCATCAAGGGATATTCAGAGATATGGAAACTTGCCAGACATCTCCACCAAGGAGATGAACTGGAACTTGGTTTAAAGCTGCATTACAGGTGTGTGGACTACGTGAAGAACTGGGTGTGGATGGAGGGATGAGTGGATCATATTGGAGACCACTGATGATGAATGAAGGAAAAGACTGTATAAGGACCGCTGAGTAGTATAGCGCTGCTGGTAGACTTATGAGTAACTGAACACTGTGTGAACTAACTATATCATGGACGTCCATGCAAAGATATATTAAATCATGTTTTTTGAAGCTTACTTAAAGCCATACACAAAATTCTTCACCAAAACAGATAAAAAAATATATAAAACATGCTCCTAAGTTTGAAAAGAAGCAAAGAAATCTGTAGGGGAATATAACCAAATGTGAAGTGGCATTATTTCCAGCTGGTAAGACTATGAAGTTAATCTTCTAATCTTTTACTATTTTCCAACTTTATTTGGCAATGTGTATTTATTTTTTTTATAACTAAGGCAAAAAAAAGTCTCATAAATTCTAAAAAGCCAGAACTTGTGTGTCAGTCTTCTCAGAATGAATGGCCTGGATTTCACTCCAGACCCCAGTCATTTCTCTGTGGGAAAATCATGAATTTCTCCAACATTAACATTTCATTTTCAGCCATATAGATGAGAGCAAGAACATCTGAAGGACATTAAAGTTTCCTGAAACTAATTCTCTCATTCCCAGATCCGGGCCACTATGCTGCTGGCTAAACAACTTCTTCCACTCCTAAATTCCTCATTTTTGACCCGTGCGGAAGGATAAGCCTCAAATCACGCAGACCTCCTTCAGGGTGATTGTTAATGAGGGAGCCTGGAGGGCTACTCAGGAAACTCAATAACTCTCTGGACTGGATTTCACTTTGCTGCTGTAAATGACAATGGATCTCACCTCTGGGGCCCTCATTTAGTATGCCAGTGCCTAATTTGCTGGGAAATATCAAAGACAGTTAGGGCACCAAAGACCATCTCACCATGTAGGGTCTTCCTCCTAGGAAATCAGCTGCACAATGAGCTGTGCCTTGGAGGGATCAGCTGTCTGCACAGGAAGGAAGTTTCGTGGACAAGGTAAGACCTCCAATAAAGGATTCCTGTGCCCAGGTTCCTCACAGAGGGCAGAAGTGGCTAAGTGGAAGAGAGACCCCATGGTCATCCTCTATGCTGACAATTTCTAGCTATCAGCATGACTCGTAAGTTGACTCCTACTATTCTGCAGGCTGCAAATTTATGGTCTAAATTGTGATAAGTACAGAAAACAGGGCAACTAGCCTTCTCCCTCCTCCTTTCCCAGAACTCTCTATTTAATGTTCTCCAAACTGACTTTCACCCTTGAAAGCATGTAAGTGTATCTTTCCAACGATTATTTTTGGTGGAACCCAGGATTAAACTCATGACATTGAGCTTGGTAGGCAGGTGAAGGTGCCACTGAGCTAAATCCCCAGTCACTTTCCAGGGATCTCTTCATGTCTAATACCCAATGTCCACCACCCAGTACTTACTGCATCCTCTAGCACTGAGCCTCATGGGGATGGTGCTCCAGAAGCTGGTTTTTCCTTGGCTTCTGCAATATGATGCTGCATTCAAATTCTATTTATTATCTCAAAAAATTAAAGGTAAACTTAAAATACCATTCAAGCCAAACTACTATTAAAGGAAAAGTGTGTGTGTGTGTGTGTGTGTGTGTGTGTGTGTGTGTGTGTGTGCGCACGTGTACACACACACACGTTTAGGAATTAAATGAAAGCACATGATTGAGAAAACAAAAGTCATAGGTTGGGGCACTCAGCAGTTGCCCAATATATACTTTCTGGATTAATGACTAAGTCTGCTGCTGATATTATTGTCCAGTATTCATCTCAACAATTCTCCTGCAAGTAGAAAAAGTGTCTCCTATGTGCCTTCCTGATGGTGTCAGTAAATCACGTCTGAAATCTCTCACCTTTCCTTACACACACAATTTACATTCTGACTGAAGCCTTCACCTTTCTGGGAAACTATCCTTCATTACTCCGGACTGAAACAACTGCTTCTCTTTCAGTGTCTATGGTGGTTGGCATCTAATTGTCAGGTTAGTCCACGCTCTTTTGTGAATTCTTTGTAATCAGTGTTTTCAATTATTATGTAACTTTCCTCTAATTATTTCCTCTTGTCATTGTCTCTTCCACTGATTCTGGGCTGGCTTTGCATCTGAGCCCCTCTAACAATACACTTTAAATAGCTTTAATTTAGTAATAATTTGAGTGAAAGAGACAAAGCCTTCTCATATTGCTAACTCTTCCACAGTGGAATAAGGGAAAGGTGCTAACTAAATTTTCCGGATATCTCCTGTGTCCTGGATAATTGACATGCATGCCTCGTTTAATTCTCACAAATTCATTAGGCAGGTTTTATCTCATTTGTACACAAGGAAATTTAAGTTCCAAATTACCTGATCAACGTTATTTGTCTGGTGAACAGGGATGTTGGTACCAGAAGCCAAAATTCAATTCTTAGTCTATGTGTCTATAAGGCCTATTACATCTCACAACACATGTTTATATGTGTACCTACAAAACACACAGCAACTAAAACAGAATTGACCATTGTTCATTGCAAGAGCATAGGTCCTCTTCACAAATTGATGAGTGAGAAAAAGACCAGACACAAGAAGCATATTCTGCACAATATTATTTTACACACACACACACACACACACACACACACACACACACACACACATACACACACACACTCACGGAGTTACAAAGTCTAAGAATTGGTAGAACTAGCCAGTGGTTATGTCAGAATTCCTCCTCTTCTGGAAATGGCAGGTTGGTCGTTAACAGGCAAGGGGCAGAGAGAAACCTGCTGCGATGCTGCAAACATTCTATATTCTGATCTGGGCAATGGTTGTGTGGATTTGTGCATAAGTATGCACAGATTAATCATGCCATCCAATGAAGATCTATGCATGGTAAGTGTTAATTTCAACAAAAGGCAATTACACATCACTGTCTCTCAAGGAAGACAGCACAATGAATGGTAATATAACACTAACTACACCTGAGTTCTGTATAAGAACTTATGTGATCTCCCCTTTCTATAATTAAAGACTGAGGAAATGTTTCCCTCTCCTGATGCTGTGACAAACTCCTCTTTATCAGACAGACCATATATTCTGCCATGTTTCAGCTGTGATAGAGAGTAGCTATTCAGTACCAATTCAGAGAATTCAGTATCAAGCCCTCTTCGGGCCCAGGTTTTGCATATTTCCTTATTTTCTTTCTCTGCTCCACACTTTCAAGCCTGTTTCCTATCTGCTAAAGGTTTATCTATCTACTAAATGTTACTAAATGTATGATTTCCCCATTTCCAAACTGTGTTGGGTGCAGATGTAAACACTATGCTAAAATATGACACTAAAGACAGAAATTGAATGATGCACTTCAGAGAAAAATGCTCATCATCACAAAACTTGGTCTTGAGTCTAGACACCCTTTTATTACCTGGACTATCTTTGGCAAAGCCCTTGATCTGTTGAACCATTGCCCCTCACCTCAAATGCAGTCTACCCTGACTTCTTTCACTGGATTTGTACCTCCCGGGACACCGTGTGTGCAGAGTAAGGAAAGCAAGGCAGGAGGGGGCACCTGTTGCCTACCTGGGGCCAGCTGGGCTGCGTGTGGCCCCACCACACTTCAGGTCTCAGCGCTCTCCATCTGTCCCTTTGTTTCCTTTCTGGAGCATGGTGAGTGTTCCACTGATGAACACAGACCTTCCACTGTCAGGAAGGAGGACTCAAAGAGAAGTCCAGGAAGGCTTTACTGGATAATGACCAGCAAATTCACAACCTCAGTTCTACCTTCTTTTCTCTGTTCTTAGAGAGGAAGCTCCAGGCCACCTTGGAAGAAAGAGACAGAAAGTGGCTCAGCGCCCACAATCTGTGATCATTCCACCAGCCTCTGCATCACCTCTGTCTCATATTGAGACACCCCACTCTCACCGACTTCAGTGGAAATTGATTGTGTCTGGTTTTTTGTTTGTTATTCTGGAGAGTTGGTAATTAAACACAGGGCCTAACACATGCTGGGCAAATGCTCTACCACTGAGCTGTGGCTCTAACTTCTTTTTAATTAAAAAAATTCTTAAATAATTTTAGATATCAAAAAATTCTGCTGGTGAGATAATAGATACTAATTTCCATTTAGATACCAATACCCATTTAGAAAAAGAGTTGATATTTGGCTAAATGTTCCAGGATAGTTCTGCCTCTCTGTTCCCTCCCTCTCCCTCTTTCTCTCTCTCCATTTGCCTCTTCCCTTCCCTTCCTTCCATTTCTTTTCCTAATGATAGGTATGGATAAAATCTTCCTCCCCATCATTTCTCCTTATGTATCCCCCACCTTGAGGAATCTTACTGTCAAAGTTGGAGCAAATAATTTTCAGGTCTATCCACAATCCCCATACACTGTCAGCTGGATGTTGTTAAAGTTATATATAATGCATCTAACACTATTTATCTTTTGTCACTTGTTTATCTGACTTATAATAATGCAGATTCAATTTATTCATTTTAATTGCTCTGTGGTAAAACCCACTGTATAAATGGGAGTGATTTTTCATTTCCTTACTAATAAGTAGTTGGGTCCCTTCCATTTATAGCCACATTAAGTTGTGCTCCCCTTCTTTACATCTTATTAATCATGTCCTAGGACATCTCTTCTTCAGATCTCATAAATAAGCATTAGAATATCTCATTTTTAAAAAGCCTACAATAGATGCAGAGGAGCAAAATTGCTGAATTACAGACTGTGCCTATCTTGAAATAAATTAGATCTTTCTAAAGTGGTTATAACAATTTAAACCACCACATCCTTTGCCTACAGTTGGTATAATCAGATTTTAAAATGTGTGCTGATATGATGGGTTTGAAATGGTGTGCCACTGCAGTTTTAATTTCCGCTGAATCTCAGTGAGGCTGAGCAAATTTTTCATATGTATATGCCTGTCTGAGTTTCTTCATCTATAAATGCTCTTGTTTACCATGTTTATACATCAAGTGGTTTATTAGATTGTTTGAATAATGCTAGCGCTGGAGACTTTGACCCTAGCCAGCTAAGCTCAGTTTGTTTTGGATATTTCTAATATTCAGAAGTTCCTTCTTTAACGTTGACCCCCTTATATAGGTTGTTGGTATTTCCACCCAGTTCACTGGTTCTGTTTTGTAGGACGACGCAGAAGAAGTCTGAACTTTCTCTCACGTGATTATCTTGTACACATATTTTTTACTCATTCATTTACATGGGCAGATATTTGTTAGACGCTCATTGAAATCAGGAGTGAGACAAAGTCCACGCCATAAAGGAGATGGAAAGTAGTAGAGGAGGCAGAAGTGTGAAGCCCAGTAATAGTGCACAAGAAAAAAAAGTCAGTTATAATTAGGGTGATTTTAGCAGATTTCACCAATTTGTACAGTATTTACTAAGACACTGAGCTATTTCTGTATTTTGTCTTCAGTAGATGACCATAGTCTCAAGCTCCTGGAGTCCTTCCCTTCCATTACCCAGCTACACTCCATGGACAGACCCTTGTGTCTCCACATCAATCAAAAGAGGGCAAAGTGTGGTGGTCGGAGCCTTAGCATCCTGTGATTGAGTTCCTCTGGAACCCTCACCATTTGAGTTATTTTTTTCCAAGCCTATCTTTGTCTTCTTTACATGACAAACCCTAAAGTGATACTCAGGTCCATGAGGAAATAGTCTAAGCACAATGCTTATCAAATTTTAATAAATGTATGAAACATCTCAAGATCCTTTTGAAATACAGATTATGATTTGGAAGGTCCACGGTAGGGCTGAGAGTCTATATTTCTGACTATTTTCTAGGTAGCTTCAATACTGTGAGGCTCAGGAACATATTTTGAGTTGCAAAGGACTTACCAGCTTGGAATATGATTGGACTCACATGGCCTAATTGTGATACAACATTGCCCAACCCAGATCAATGTCATTTCAGCTTTTGGGTAACTGGGTTAGAGTGTGGACATACCACAACATAAGAAAATAATGTCAAGAAACTGCTAAAGTGTTTACAGGTCAGAAACATCAGAGATGCTGTTAAGGTTTAGATCTAAAATGACCCACAAAAGCCTCAGATGTCTGGGAGGTGGACACATCTTGGGAGCTACACTCCCCAGGGGGTGGGGCCTGTGAGAATACAGCTGACTTGCCCATAGAAGTGGGCTCTGGTCTGAAGCAGGTCACTAGCAGCATCACCTGGGAAGGGACATCTCCCTCCCCAGCTCCTCCTTCCCTCTCTGCTTCCAGGAAGTCTTGAGGGGAGCACCTGTCTCCCACCAGGCTCTTTCACTGTGCACTCAATTCCTTGGAGACAACTAACTATGGATTGAATCCACATGGTGGAAGGAGAGAGGAAAGCTGCCCACATCTCAGTGTCCAGGAAGCAGAGAGAGAAGGCAGAGCCAAGTAGGGATATTTACCTTTTCAGGTCTTGTCCCCATGATCCATCTCCAACCACACCCCACTCTTTATCTCTACACTACACATCATCCTCCAGAAATCCCATTTCTGGACACGTGAGGATTTTGGGGTATCTCCTAGATCTAAAGCATAACAATTCTTGTATAAAAGGTTACAAAATTGATATTCTGTGAGCAGCAGATTTCAGCTAGTTTTCCTGTTGGAGCTGGGCGACACATTCCCTCTTAAGTGATACACCTCAAGACTTACAAGGAGTCCTAAACCAAGGTACCACCGGAAGGAATGTAAAGCTATTGGGCTTAGTGGGTCCTCATTGTTTTTGAGAGCACCACTGCCTGTGTAATGCTTCTACCTTATCCATGTGTCTGGCAGACCATCCATTTCATCAATGAAAATGGTTCCTAATATCTCGTGTGCTGCTCAGCAGAAGTTTGTAGGCATAGATTCAAGGTGGAGACCTGCATCTGCATATTGGTTGCTTTGAACTTTCGACTCCTAACCATGGTCTCTCTAATGCTGCACTTGAAAGTGGGTGCTCTTGGGCCGGGGAGTTAGCTCAGTGGTTCCGGCACCTGTCTTGCAAGCACAAGGACCTGGGTTCGATCTCCGGTAACCACATACAATACTGGGTGTGGAGACTCACGCCCAGCAGCAACCAGTATCACATACCACAGTGCCGGGTGTGGTGGCTCACGCCTGTAATCCCAGCACTCGGGAGGCAGAGGCAGGAGGATTGTGATGTGAGTTTGAGGCTGAGCTCAGGGCCAGCCTGAACCACAAAGTGAGACCCTGTCTCAAAAAAAAAGAAAGTGGGTGTTCTTTTCCAGGGCTTTTCATATGTGAGCTACTCCGAGGGCATAGATTAAAATTAGCCTAAGCATTCATAGCATGCGATTTAAACACAAATATTCTAAGGTAAATGACTGGCACATGTGAATGCATTTCTTCCTCCTATTTTGCTTTTTTACCCTCTTCCTTTTTTCCTTTTTCTTTCTCTTCTGATCTCTTTTCTTGTCCTTTCCCTAACTCTTCCCTCCTTTTTACTTTCTCTTTCCTTCCCTCTATTTTTTCTTACTAATCTATACTGAAGCACACTGGATTCACAGAAACCATATGTTTAGTATATGATATTTCCACTAAAAGTTAAAATCCGCAAATAATTCTGCTCTTTAAAATCCTGTCTTAGTCACCCAGCCACCTGTGGCTCTCCCCCCACTTTTTTTTTCCTGGATGATGTTTCCTAGAATCTCAGCTGATTTTCTCATGTATCCTCCTGCCAGATGCAGCACTGTCTTAGCTCTCGACTTGCAAACCCAAACATCAACATTCTCAGGAAAACAAAAGCTGCTTCAGGGACCTGAGCATAGTCCCTTAGGCAGGGAGCTCATGGGACATCTTTGGCTACTTCCACGTGCCCTTGAGGTTAGCATTGTCCTTCTCTCTCCCCCTTACTAAGCAATTTTGCTGAGTTTTTTTCCCTCAGCAAATACTGTATTGTTAAAATAACATCAAGTAAAATGAGTATGGAGCATGACTTATCTACCTGCTGATAAAGCCAGATAGGCCTTAAAAGTGACTATGCTTCATTTGTAAATACAAGTCAAATCGTCGCTGAAGCTTTTTCTTGTATGTGCCCACATGAAAGACAAGTAAAATTTAATTACACAAAAGTTGTTAGAAGTACATGAAATGGGTTTTCAGTAAAGGCTGATCATCCTCGAGCATTGTCCATTAACTTCTTGTCCAAAGATATAGCCCACTGGGTTCTGTAACTAAAAAGCCAATGTCTTACTCTTGCTCGTTTCCCTGGCTTTTGGACTGGTGAGCATGAGGCAGCCAAGAAATGTTTCCCAACTACACAAATGTTTGAGTTACCAGGAATTTATGTTTGCCTTCACTCTCTGCAGTGATCTTGCCTGTGTCTCAAGTCTGTGAAACTGTCCCTGACCACGGGCACATTCATTCTGTCTCCAAATGCTGCAGACCTGCTCACAGCTCTAATCAACAGTAGCCCTGATTTATGCTGCCTGGAGAGGGAGCCGAGGAGGTACAATCCTCCACCCCTGATTAGTTTATTGCTGAGTCCTTGAAAACTGAATAGGGAGGAAGAGAGGGCGATGAAAGATGAGTTAAGAGCCACTCCCCACTACAGTGGACGTGCAGTCCTTTCACTCAGACAGAGTAGAGCTTTGTGTCATTGTTAATATGAAATTTCTACAACTGCTACAAAGCGCATGACAGTGCCACACCTGCCTCTACCCGAGGGCACAGGAATTCCGACAGTGATGGAGCCTCGACCGCCTCCATCTCTGGGCTTTTGTGAATGAACTCTTGTAGGCTGTGCTATAACTGTAATCCTCCTTCATGAGTGACTATAATATATAAAACAAAATGTGCTTTCCCCATTTAGTGGCTATTGATTAAAGGGTGTGTTTTGAAACATTCAGGTTAACTTGATTCTTTGTTTTATTGGTTCACATCCAGGCATCCAGAGCCCGAGGAACTGCTCCAAAAATTGTATTAACTTGTTCTCCCTCTACTGGCCATAAACTGCAGTACAGATATGTTTTGGACTCTCCTCCCCAGCTATTTATAGAAAGCACTGGGCTTTTAAATTTATACTTTGTAAAGGTCAAGCATGAGTTCGGCAGGGAGATTCACTGATACCAAATCCCAAACCGTCTGCTCAACTTCTGAATCTCCAGCTCTCCCAAAGGAGATCTTGACTTCTTTGGTGTGAAGGGAAAGGTTGAGGTGAGAGACTCATAAGGCCCTGGTTCTGTCTCCCAAGCTGGAGTGACTTAGTATCTGCGAGCAGAGAGAGAAGCTCAGTGCACCCAACTCTAATTTGGATCTTCTTTCTTTGAGGGGACCAAATCTCTGCTCTTCTTTAAATTCTAACCTAATATTTAGGTCATAAACGCCTTAGTGTATATAAAAGACTGGAATTTCAATACAACAATGCCAGGCATGGAGAATCACGCTCACCAGCAATCAGAACCACATACCACAGTGCCAGGTGTAGTGGCTCATGCCTCTAATCCTAGCACTTGTGAAGCAAAGGCAGGAGGATTGTTGTGAGTTCAAGGCTGAGCTCAGGGCAACCCTGAACTACACGAGAGAGACCCTGTCTCAAAAAAAAAAAAAAAAAAAAAAAAAAAAAAAAAAGGGACAGAAATTTCTTCTCATAAAACCACTTTTATTTCCCCGTCTTGTAAACATTCTCTAGAAACACAATTTATCTCTCACATTCTCACATAGCTACTCAGACTTGTATAGTTTCATTCAACTTGGACTTTTTTATCTAGAAAACAAACATGGAAAAAAATCCAATACCACCTTTCAGATGCAGACTCAGCCAGGTTCTTATAATAATTTGAAAAGCTGAAATGATGAGTCTCTGAGTCTGAGGAAGAACATCTGGCTCAGAGTTCCTCAACAGAACATCTGTACAAAGCTCTTCCGAGCACATGTCTTGTGTGCACCTGAGTCTCCAGGGCCTGGCCACAGTTCACAGAAGACACCTGGAGCCACATGCGGCACAGTGTAACCCTTCACCCTTGAGCAAATGTACTGAGGAAAGTCACAGTAAGTGCATCTTTTCTTCTATCACACAGGGAAGCAGAAGATGCCATATAAATAAAAATACTGACCGATCTACCAACGATCTGGCTTAGGGAAAATTCACCAAGTTTCAAGAATAAAAAGAAACAACTTTTTCAACATTGAATTGGCCACTTACTCTTCCAGACACTGTCAAATATGTACTTTTATTTACTTCTTACAGTGATGCTGGGAAGGGGATGATATGAGCACAGTTGTGAGACAAGACTGGGGTTATGGACTTTGCCTATGAAGAACAAATTACACAGATAAGAACTACGATTTTCTGATATCTGAACTCTTGCTTTGTTCAGGCATAGTGGTGCATGCTTTTTATTCCTACACTTTTGGAGGCTGAAGTAGGAGGACTGCAGTTTCAAGCCAGCCTGGGAAATTGAGGAACTTCTAAGATCTTGTTATAAGCCTTCCCTCTAAAGGCTGAAGATGCAGTTTAGTGCAAAAGTCCTGAGTTCAATCCTCAGTACCAAATATTAAAACAAAAAAAAATCTTGCCCTAACGGATTTTATGAGAAAATGTACAAGATGCAAATTATTTTATAGATGTTAGAGTTCTATGTCTATGCACTGTGTCTCTGGGAAGTATGGTGAAATTAAAAATTTTATGACAATAAAAAACCCATTGGCATTAAACTCCCTCAAAGTACTATCCTCTGATCTGAACTGACCTATCCTTTTGCATCACTTTCTGAAGTGATTCTGTAAATCCTTTATGAGTTTCTTCAGCTGCACTCTCATAGCTGCCTCAGTGTCCTGAACTGCTTGAAAACATTTACCATTTATGGTCATTTGGACTTTGAGGAGAAGCCAGAAGTCACTGGAAAAGGAGGATGAGGTCACACTGTACTATTTCTCCAAGCCTGCATCTCTGTGGCCCTCACTGACAACATTCATGTGTCTCCAATTGTGTCTTATAAAAATGCTCTCCAGGACTTGGGATTTAGTTCAGTAGTTCCAGCACCTGTCTTGCAAACGCAAGGATCCGGGTTTGATCTCCAGTAACCACATACAATACTGGGCGTGGAGACTCATGCCCAGTACCAATCAACACCACATACCACAGTGCCGGGCATGGTGGCTCATACTTGGAATCACAGCACTTGGGAGGCAGGGACAGGAGGATTGCTGTGATGTGAGTTGGAGGCTGAGCTCAGGGCCAGCCTGAACTACAAAGTGAGACCCTGTCTCAAAAAAAAAAAAAATAAATAAAAGACGCTCCCCAAAGGGGACTTCCATATGGACATCAGAAAGTGGCAAGACAGACAATGTGTGTGTCCAAAGTCAGGCTACTTTGAGATGGATTCATGGCACTGTATCGTTTACTGTCATAAATGTTTGTAAATTAAACAAGCATCATAATTTTGATTGGACTTTGTTTATATTTGTGTATATCTTCTTTTTCAAGGACAGCAGAAGTAAAATAAACTATGGATTACCAGGAGAAAATCAAAGAACATGAGCAGAGAAGAAATGTTTAAATTTGAGTCTGTGCTGCCTTCTTCAAAGCAAGAGCTCTGTTCAGGGTTAAGATTGGCTGCAGCAAAGCATTGTGGGGGAAACACTGCAGGAGCCATAATTCCTCCCAGTTGATTTTCTAGTTGGGAAATAAACTATTGCAGACAAATGCAGAGTACATTCTGTTCTCTGTGAGGCCTGCACATAAAATGAAGGAGATTGATGTTGAAACATGGGAAAACAGTGGAAACGGAGTTTAATACAGGTTACAGCCAATCCTATGAGCAAGTCCTTAAAAACCTATCCAGCTCCAACCAGCTGTGGCAAGAAACGTGATCCTTACAGTTAGATCCCAAGGCACAAGTTTGAGTCAGTCTGGGCAACTTAGCATGATCTTATCATAAATGGGCAAGCAAACAAACAAAAGTGCAGACCAGAGCAAAAAGCCAAAGTGTCTGTCAGCTGGAGCGAAAAACAAGTATCCCCAAATCCATTATTTTCTCTATCTCTATTATTACTAGATTATTGATTGAGTAGTTGGAAATAAAACCATCGAAGGCATGTTTTATCACTTTCCAGTGGGCAATTATAGAGCTGGGAATCAAAGAAAATTCCTCTTCCTTTATGAATAGCACAGAATTTGTGACCCCGTTCATGGTTTCTCCAGAATCAGGAGGCAACATGTGCGATGCCTCCTTTGGCAGCATGCTCACCAAAGTTTTGTCTACAACAGGTCCACACAGGAGCTCAAATGATACCACTGTGTGTATTCATGTCTCTTAATTCTTCCACGAGACTGTTCTCCAAGCACACAGCATAAAGCACACTGGACTAGCTAGATGAGTGTCCATCTGGAAAAGCTGAGAGATCAGCATGGCCTTTGTAGAAGCATCTGATAAGAATCCCTACCAACAACTGTGTTTTTTGACTGGAGTCAAGCTCCCTTCCTCTGAATCCGCATCACCTTCCTTGCATTTCTCTGATAATTGTCTTTCATGTGCTGTCTTGGATGATTAAACTGAAAGCTCCTGTGGGTAGAGTAGGGACATTCCCACATCTTACTCAACTTGGCAGCAAGACAGAACAAGATCTCTGGAGTTGGACACATCAGAGATCCAGCTCTACTAACTGCCATATTTTGAGTTCTTCACCTCTGTTGGGTCTCACTTCCAAAAACTAAAGTAGTAATTGCAAGGATCCAGTGAGAAAATACATGTGCACCACTCAACCAGTCCTTACCCTGAGTAACTGATGCAGGAAGCCATAGTATCATGTCCTAACTTGGGCTCTCTTGAGATGAAACCTGATATACGATGTTGGGTGTCTGGAATCTAACTGAAAGAGTGATGTCAAGATAGAAGGAATAAAGAAAAAAGATAGAGCAGGAGGAGGGGCTAATCTGAGACCTGCATCAGCCTGATCTCATGGGATTCACCATAGAGCAGCCCATTCTCTTACCCTCCCACCACTCAAGCCTTCTCTGCCAACTGTTCAAAAGATTGTCCCTCATGGCGAGAGGTGGAGAAGGACGTGCCCTTCATAACCAGGCAGGTCTCATTTTTCCTGTACAGAAAAGGTACCTGTGGATGGTCAGCAGACAATACAGCAACCAAGAGAAGGAAATCTGGGTAGGCACCCATGGCACCCAGAGTCTTATCACTGTTAGAATTGTGTCATCTTACCTCTGCATCTGAGCTTTTGTTATAACAGGGACTCAAAGAGGAGCTGCCACACTGAACTAAATGAAAGGATCTAAGTAATAGATGGGTACGTAATCAGTCAACACGAGTAACTCATGCCTGACCCACAGACCCAAACACTGGAGACAGCTCTTGTGTTTCTCCCCTCCGTGATCTTCAGAATTTAATACAGGTTACAGCCCAAGACCACATGAGGTTGTAACCTGTAACACAGGTTACAGGTCAAGACCACATGAGGTTGTAACATGTCACTAAATTCCTTGTCATGCTGATGATGTCTGAAGCTGACTTAACCGGTAATTTCCTGCTTTCTTTGTTTCAGAGATTTTCCAGCATTAATTACACCTACGCTCAAGTCCAAATATTTCATTGTGATGCAGATTACGCTTGTAAGTGCATGAATTATTCTTTGAAGGCAAAAAGAACGAATAATGTTTACCACTGCCTGTGACATGTGCTCCAAGCACATATGTGACACAGGCACTTTGAAACAATGTACTTTTATTTTCCTTGACATGCAAGGACCTGGATTTGAAGATCTAGACGATGTGAAAATATCCCCTTGAGAATCTACTTGGTGTCATGCTTGGGTTTCCATGCCCATCAGCAAATACATGAATAAGTAATGTACTCAGGGGCCAGTACCTGCTTAGATTAGATCACCAGCCTTCACATTTTGACACCCCATTAGGACAAATCCCCATGCACGCAGAGGGGAGGGGTGAACTGGGTTGGTCATTAGTAAGAACAGGGAAATGCATTTTGTAAATGATAAGGTGGTTTATGAGGGTCTAGGATTAGTATCAATATTAGTTTTTCTACTATTATCTTTATGTTTAATGCATCCAATTTCAAATCTTCTGAATCAAACAGCCCTTTCTAGAAATTTTTATTTGGGTTTTAGTGACTAGAGATAAATAAAAAGGAGCCCAACAAGGTGGAAGGATCACTGCTTTTCCTGTATTGATAAACCTACTTTAAAATGTTTTTACTTTATATGGTACAAAAATGTTACACTCTAAGTAGTAACCTTATGTCAAATTTTGAATTTTGACTTTTTTCTTTAGACTAGTGATAGGTGGTTCCATGCTGGCATGCTGCTGGGCTGCCAGGGTATGCCACAGCAGAAATGGTAGACAGCTAATACTCTGCAGTGGATTGTGTTGTGAAGCTAGGATGTTTAGTAGCTTATTCATCTACATTAAGTATATTAAGTGTGTTTTTGATTTATGATAATTTCAATGCATCATGGGTTCATCAGGATATAATAGCGTAATAAGTAAATGAGAATCTGTACTTTCATCTAAAACTCTCCTTCTTACTACAGTCCAGAAAACGTGTGTTAGCAGGGAGTAGGAAAGCTTTTGTAATGAGTGGCCAATAGGTAAGATATGAAAAGGAAACAGCAGTTCTAAACATTCATGACCATCACAAGGTCAAGTTAATATCCAACAATTATCTGCTCCATTTGGGAAAATTCAATGAAACAAATGGATAGGTTGTTCCAAATCATTGGATTTCATTTTAGCTCCATCTCAAATATAAAGTATTTGAAAAAGGAAGAAAAACCAAACAAACAATACATAGAATGTATTATTTCATATGGAAAATCCTAAAGGAAATTATTGGCTTACAGGAAAATCATGCAACCTATCCATAGTAATAACGAGAGAGAGAGAGAGAGAGAGAGAGAGAGAGAGAGAGAGATACGAGAGACTAATGACTAATTTTGGAAAGGAATATAGATGAGCTCTAACAGTAGGGCCTTAGGGGCTGGTAAAACATAGACCAAAACTTTTCTCTTCATGTTTTTATAAATAAAGTTTTATTGGATCTCAGCATATCCTTTAGTTATACATTATCTATCACTGCTCTTACAATACAGCAGTTAAGTAAATAAAAACAGAGATCACTCTGGCCCATCAGAACAAAACTATTAGCTATTTGACCATTTACAGAAAATCTTTACTGATCTGTGTTCAGCACAGATCTGTGGATACATGTTTTGAGGGCTGAATACTAGCTCTAGAGTTTATCATTTATGTTGGCTTGAGAACATTCCTCAGTACAAGGAAATTAACAAGATCCCAACGTCCCCAGCCTGAAGAATCAGACTTAAAATGCTTGAAGTATAATGAACTCTGTGTCTACTATGCATTCATGATTTAATAACTATTAACTAGAATCATTGTAATTGCCAGCAAAAGATCTCTCCCCTCTTACATGCATACCATTAACTTTTGTGCCAACAGGAACTCTTTTTCTGCTGTAACTTCTCTATACCCCTCTGTACAGACAGATCTCTTTGCAAGTATTCCATGGCAGCCATGCAGGAGGGAAGCCATTTTTTTTTGTCTTTTCCTCATTTTACCCTCCAAGATAGGTCCGGTCAAAGTTCATACAGAGCCTGCCGGGTGTGGTGGCTCAAGCCTGTAATCCCAGCACTCATGAGGCAGAGGCAGGAGGATTGTTGTGATGTGAGTTCGAGGCTGAGCTCAGGGCCAGCCTGAACCACAAATTGAGACCCTGTCTCAAAAAAAAAAAAAAAAAAAAAGGAAAAATAAAAAGTTCATACAGAGATTTCCAACTCTCTCTGTCTCCTACTAAGATAATCAATAGTCAACTTAGCAACCTTGATAGAGTAATTGGTCTGCTTTCCAAACTCATAATGCTTTCTCACTTTTGAAATCAATACAGGGTTCTTAAGTTGGTCCAGGGACTCTAGTTTAGAACACTAACTGTGAATTCCTAGGAGAGCTTATTAGTTTGTAGAGACTGAAGACTCAGAGAGAGTGTTCCCTCTGTCAGGTAGGAATGGAAGACTGGAGGGAGGAGTAAAATTAACATACATTGTGAATAACTCATTTCCTTGAGAAATACATATGGATGAATAGATTAGCCCCACCCCTACTTTATTTTCCCTTTCCTCCCTTTTCTTTCTGGCCAATGTTCAATAAAAAAGATCAGTATTTATCTATATCTATATCTATAATATTATATATATAATATATACATAATATATACATATATTACATATATATTATATATACCTTATATATAATATAGATAATATATACATAATATATATATACATATGTATACATAATATATATAAATATACAATATATATTATGTATATGTGTGTATGTATGTGTGTGTATATATATATATATATATATATATATATATATTGATCTAAATGTACAAGTCACTGCCCTGAGGGCCTTGAAGAAAATGAGGTAAAATTCCCATCTGAGGGAGTTAATAATCCATTTGGGGAGACAAGGTAAGCCCATGAAAAGTTAAATACCAATTAATGAATTCAATGATGATACAAGACAACAATGGAAAAGATACTGCCATGCAGTAAGTAGTTAGTGCCTAAATGCTTTCTTCACATAGCTAGTGTTATGGAGGTTTTACAGGGGAAAAGATTTATGTGGCAGGTGGATTTGTTAACCCAAACACAAGACAATGGCCCTCCTATATCCTTCTCCTGAAAGATGAAAACACTAAAGTTAAATATGTACTTACACTTCAAGTGGTGATGTTAAGTGTTTCAGTGTAAAATGAACATTAATTAACTAGTTTTCTGGGCTCACAGTGTGTGGTAATCAGCCACAAAATGTTGTTTCCAAGCAGCTTCAGTCATGATGTTTTTAGAAGAAATGTGTACATTAAATTAAAAAATTTTTTATGGAAACCAGGGCATCCAATATAGAGGAATCTTGGGGGAAAGACATCGCTCACAGTCAGAGCAACAGAGCGGTGTGGGCCAGTGATGGCACTAGTGGAGCTCAGCATTGGTGCAGTATAGAAAAACTCAGAACTCAGGAAAAACATGCTGCCTCAGTAGGAAAGACAGTGCATGAACAGCTAGAATGTTCTAGAATGTTCTAGAAAGACAAGTTTAGAATCCTTTGGGTGATACTTCTTTCTTATATTCACTAATTTATCATAGGCATCCTTATTCCTTGGACATTTGATGGAAGAGTTTATTCCTAGATATTCTACCAAGTTCAAGGGTATGCACTGACTGTTATGCCTCTTAGATCACTTTAGCTCCTGTTTGGATAACTTGTTTACCTTATTATCAGCAACCTAATAGTATGTAAGTTTTTCGGAAAATTCTCAGGGGTCCTCACTTGGCACATGTGGTAGACCCATGGGCAGTTCTGTGGGCTGTGTCCTCTCAAAAGAACTAAAAGCATCATCTCAATATAATATATGCACACAAGTGTTCACAGCACCACAGTTTGTAATAACTAAATCTTAGAAACTATTCAAATGCCCATTCATTGATGCAAGGATGAAGTGTTTTTTTTTTTTTTTTTTTAATACAGTGGAGTACTACTCAGCTATAAAGGAAGATAAACTTGAGGCAGTGATAGCTGAATGGATGCACCAAGAGACCATATTCTTAATGAAATAAAACAGACACACATGCATAACCATCATATTGTTTCTCTAGTGTGAGAAACTGAAAGTATAAGCGAGGACCAAAATGTATAATAGATATTGTGAGACAAGAAGAAAAAGTTCAAATAGGAAGGGGCACAAGGAAAGGGGAGAGGGAAGGGACGGAAAGGAAAGGAAAAGAAAATAAAAGTGAGAAAAGAAAGATAAAATAGAAACAAAGTTTAATTAATAAGAGGTAGAGGGAAAGTGGAGGGGAGCGGGAATAATATTAATCAAGATATATCACGAACAGGTACAAATTCCATATGGTGAATGTGGTTCATTTAAATTGTACCAATAAACTTAATGATAAAACAAAACAAAATGGCAAAAACAGCATAGGATAGGGCTGAGGCATGTAGCGCTGAACCCCAAATTCTTGGGTTCAAATAGCACTGTGATACTGAAAAAAACACTCATGTATCCATCGAGCCTGTTTGCCTAGACATCATGAAAAGGCTCACAATATTGGACTCATAGTGTTGTCATTCTGACCAAGTGACAGGCAACTTCTAGAAGAATTCCTGGTCCTAAGTGAAGCACCTGGGAATATATGCTTGTCAAACCCTGTCTAATTTGTTAACCCAAACACAAGACAATGGCCCTCCTACATCTTTCTCCTGAAAGATGAAAACACTAAAGTTAAATATGCACTTATGCTTCAAGTGGTGATGTTAAGTGTTTCAGTGTAAAATGAACATTAATTAACTAGTTTTCTGGGCTCACAATGTGTGGTAATCAGCCACAAAATGTCTAATTACCTAACATGGCAGCAACAGGGCCAACTGTATGTCCTCCTCTGGCACCAACACTGGCCCAGAAAGAGAAAGAGAACACTTCAGAATCGGTCAATTCCATACTCTCATTTCTAGTTTTGTGTCTTTTGTCCTGGCCCTGGTTCACTCACAGAGCCCAGTTTTAGCAACTCAGTTTTGACCTTCTGTTTGTCTACAAGGTCTTAGTGTTAGGTTCAGTGTTTTCTTTGGGTTTGCATTCGGGACCCACCAGCCCCACCAGAGTTTGGGTCACTCTTCTACTTTGCTCTGTCCCTTCCTTAGACATTTTTTTGTGGCAAGAGTGCTTGGACATTGGCTGCCTGTGAACATACACACCTTCCCTTGTCCTCTTCCTCATTATCTGTCTCCTGTGCTCCAGCTGCCTGACTGATTTCTGCCTTGCCGCCATTTGTGATTTACATGAAGTCCACTTAAATGCTGCCACAGAGAGACTCAAAAGGCTGAATCACTCTCTCTACAACAGACACAGCAGAAGCACTGAGTTCCTTCTGAGCCTTCTCAGGAGATTCATCTTCTTTTTTTTGAGACAGGGTCTCACTTCTGTAGTTCAGGCTCGCCCTGAGCTCAGCCTCAAACTCACATCACAGCAATCCTCCTGCCTCTGCCTCCCAAGTGCTGGGATTACAGGCGTGAGCCACCATGCCCGGCACTGTGGTATGTGGTACTGCTTGCTGCTGGGCGTGAGTCTCCACACCCAGTATTGTTACATGGTTACCGGGGATCGAACCAGGGCCCTTGCGCTTGCAAGACAGGCACCGGAACCACCGAGCTATATCTCTGGCCTGAGATTCATCTTCTTGGTATCACCTCTTGCTCAGTTGGTTGGTCACAAGAAGAGAAGGATGACATTCAGAATTCCTGATTCTACTATTCTGGTCAAACTGCCTCTTCAGCTTTATGGTGGGAAAAAAACTGGTGTGGAAAGAGATATTGCCTTAGATGAAATGACTGCTGCTTAGTGCACAAACACACAGTAATATGTAGATCAGAACAGAGTGTGTGAACAGCTCTTCCACAAATGACTGTACAGATTCTAGGGTTGTGAACCCATGAACTATTCTATGATGCTCTCTAGAAGGAGACCATTCATAAAAGAAGGGGATTTCAGGATTGCAGTCCCAAGAGACATCACATAAAAGTGGTGAAGAACTGAGGGCATTCTTGGTTCTCTCTCTCTCACTCCCTACACACACACACACACACACACACACACACACACACACACACACACACACACCTCATATCAAAATTATTACATTCCAATTATTAAGAAGGCATTAAGTCAACCAAATATTTTCCGTTCAGATTACACAGCATGAGTTGTACTACAGAAGAGAGCCCATCTCCCCTGAAGCGGGAGCACAGACCTATAATGGAAGCACTCACGGAAGCCCAGGGAGAAGGAATGCAAGTTCGAGCCCCACTTGGGCAATGTAGTAATTTAGTGAGATCTCTACTCAAAATTGACAAATAAAAACAAAAGACTCAGGGATATAATTCAGTGTCAAGACCTTGGGTTCAATCCTTAATACTTCTAAAGAAAGAAAACAAGACTGTCTCTGGCCAAGAGCCCTGCTCCTGCCACAGCTGCTTATCTCACGGTGTCTAGGAAGCTGTAGGCATTTGGGGTTTTGACCTACTCTCTCCTCCCCAGCCCCTAGCACACCGCTTGGGAGTGACAGTGTTATACACACATTATAGTTCTAACTTATTCTGTAGCAGAGACTTTTCTATACTCCTCAAGCAAAACTATGCAAATAACCATTAACACAGCTTGGAGAGGAAGTCAGTGAAGAAAAACTCCAAGACCAGACAAATGGGTCACAAAGCCAAATTTACAAACAGAGCCTACTCATGTTGGGGACCAAAGTAATGGGTGTAATGCAGGTGAGGCAAAATGTGCACCTCAAATCTTAGTAACTAAGATAAATAATATTCTAATATCAAATTTTGAAAAAAATTAAATGCAAAAATATTTACCATGAACAAAATAGCTGAGTTTTAAGTAAGAGAATTTAATAGTGCCATGGTGAAGCATTCTGAAGCCCAAGGCTGAAGGAAACTCTGTAACACTGAATGTGACTTTATTAAAATTTTGGATATTTTATTTGGGATGGATATTTGGGTACTAATTTAGATTTTTAAGACATTTTTCATTACAGTGTCACATATCTCAATTTCTGAGATTGTTGGCAAACCTTTAAATTTGTACCCGACAAAATCTTCTCTTGTAACTTAGCCTTATTTCTGCCCTTTTCCAGATTACTGGCAATCTTTGTGTCAGCAGAAAGAAGAAAAATATTGCCTTTTGATCTAGCTTTCTACAATGCTGGGACAGCCTTATCTTTAAAAGAGAAAAAAAGTCAGAAGTCTTAGCGTTAAGGCATAGAAAACGGAGATCAATTCTTACATAAGCATTCTGTGAAAGGTTAAAGGACAGATTGTGATTAGAAAAGCCCAAACTGAACACAAACTTCCCCATGTCTGCCATATGTTGCTTTTGTTTGGAAAGAAGTCCCTCTCAAATCAGTAGCTCCTTATCTTTGTATCACCAAACACTAATACTCTCCCCTTCACTTAGGCCCTGGGTTTGAGGGGAAAAAATGGTCAAACATTTATAAATAAATTTTGTCCACCATAGAATAAGTTCCCATATCCTGTCCCCACCTCCCCCCAGTACCTGTGGTTCTTGTGAATCACAGGTCCTGATCAATGAAGGAGAAATGCAATTGTCAGGATGAGCAGAATCAAAGGTAGAGAAACATGACCTGCAAATTGACTGTCAGCTTCATCAAGGGCCTCAGCGTTTTGAGAGACAGTGTGAAATTTTGGGTTCTTAAATAGAATGATGATGCAGTATTAATTAGAAAGACTGAGAAGTATATTTTCAACCAGGTTTATGGAAAGGCAACAGACTAGGAGCAGGATCATATATAATGGAATGTCAATCTTTATGACTAACTTCTGCTCCAGTGATAGACAAGAACTTCCAAGGCAGAAACCACTGGTTTTTGTTTTTCGAAAAAAAGAAAAATCAGGTAGGAGGGACCACTGAAAGAGAAATGTTGGGGGGAGGCATTGAGATTCTGAGCAGGCAGCTCATAAACATAAAGGGAGGCTCAAGGGCCAAAGCTCAGGGGCTGAGGCCGGATGTGACTTACTAAGAACATGACATCTCCAGGTGCTTTCCGAGATTCTCTACTAGAGTGCAAGCCTTTCATGTTGTAGGAACCTCTGCATAGCTCAGTATCTTACAAAGGGTTATACCTGAACAGACCTAATAAGAATTTATTGAAGAAGCAAAGGGCAAGTGAGCTCCGTACTCTATCAACTTGGACAGGTGAGTGCACTTCAAGCAACAGCATGGATGGAGCAGCACACCTTTGAGACACACAGATACTCAACAGGAGTAGAGTCTTGGACTGGTTTTGTCAACTACCTTGTGAAGAACAGTCATGAGAGGACAGCGAGGGGCTCTCACTCATACTCGTGGCTGATGCAGCACAAATTCCTAGTGTTTCCCTGGTCCCGTTTGGATCCTTGCTTGTTGGAGGTAACATCTGCCTTCTTATTTTTTTCTCCATTTCGGCTGTGATGCTCTGTCTTGTCCTTCTTGCCTCTCCAACACTGCTGCACCCTTCTCTTCATCTCCTTTACACAACTTCCTACATTGAGCAAAATTTTTTTTTTTTTCCAGCACTGATGATTTTCTGCACCTTTAAGCTGGCCCTCACAATAGAGCAAAGTTGTCACCGGCACTATGCTAGGGATGGGGAAACTGAGGGGCAGGGTTGTCAAGTTGTCGGCCTCAGTCCTTGGTAAGTGGTAGATTTTGGGATCAGAAGCAGGATCTCTTTCTTCACTTTCTCACTACCTGCCTCTGGGTACAGGGTTCTGTCTCATCAGTCTAGTACATAGTACAGCACTGCTCAAAGGTAACACAAAAAATGACTTAGATCGTAGCAAGGGTCATCAGATGATACTGTACCTTTTTTACCTATCAAATATGAGATACAATTATGATTGCTTATCCTTATCCATAGTGTCACCTCTCAGATCTTCAGTCACTTGTCATGACTGTGGTCTGGACACAGAAAATTCCATAAATAAGAAACTCCTAAGTTTTCACTGCGTGCCCCGCTGAGGATCACAATGACATCTCACAGCATCCCAGCCCCTCCTACCTGGGGTGAGAATCACCTCTTTTCCCAGTGTATCCACACTGTACACAGGACCATCTATCCTGTTAGTTTCTGAGCTATCTACTTGTCAGAATGCCTGCAGTGGTGTCACTGGGTGTGTGTCCAAGTCACACTTATTTTGTTTACTAATGGACCTCAAGTGCAAAGTAGTAATGTGGGTAACTTGGGCACACCAAAGAGAAGCTGCTTCCTTGAAGTGAATGTGAAAGTCTGTTGTAGGTAGGTGTAGATCTGTGGAAAACTCCACGATACAGACCATGTGGTGTTATCTGACCTGCACTGGGCTTCTTCAAACACATTTCCTATAGAAGAGCCTGATAATCTGGCTTATCTGATTACTTGTTCAGCTCAGCCGTGGTGACGCGGCAGGATTCTTCGCCCTCCTTCCTCCTGCTTCTGCCCAAGTCTTTGCAGATGTTGCATCCTCCACAATGTTGCTCACACCCTGCTCACCTGACAAACTCCTCCTCATTGTTTTAGAACACACCTGCTGATGTACCACATGGGAAACTTTCTGACAGAAGCATGCTCTCTGCTCTGCCCACATACCACTGCATCAGAACAGCTTCTCCTGGCTCTCAGAATAGAGCCCAGGTCTTTGTACGTGACAGTCCAGCCCCTTCACCAGCTGCCTCTCAATTACATATTTGGCTTTAGGCACCATAGCCCCTCAGCCGAGTCTCCCTCTTACCGATGAGTGGATGTTCAGGTCTCAGCCTTTTTCTCAGTTTCTATGTACAAAGCTCCCTCGGTGTCCCTCACTCACTGCTAGAAAATCACAACTCAGTCTCTCATAGCCTGTTGGCCAAGATGTAGTTTCCCCTGAGAAGCCCACGAGTCAAGGTGGTACTGTTGTCTAGCTTCCTGCCGTGTGCTTCTACCCACATGGTAGCCCCTCGCCAGTCTTGTCTAGCAGACAAGCTTGTGTGTGTGTGTGGCTGACTCTCTTGGTGTGAACTTTAGTGTTTACTTCTGTGATACATCCTCTGCTGGTCCCAGAGAAAGTCAAGACTGCATTCTTGACTTGGAGATCCCTCTGTCTTTCCAGTCACCATCTTACATGGTTGGGTGTTAACTCGGGCTCAGATCCCTTCCATCCATCCAGCCTTCCACTCCCTCGTCTAACAGCTGTGGAATACTCTCTCTGTGCTTGGTATTATTCTAGGCATGAGGAGAATGAAAAGCCTCTGTTCTCATTCCAGCAAGGGAGTCAGAGCAGAATAAAAAAAGATAAGCGCACAGTGTAATATACACTAGTGATAAATGCTAGGGGGATGCATGTGGATATGATACCATCCATACCATCCTGGACAAGCCTATTAAATCTCTCTGAAACTCAGTGTCATAAAATGACATAATAAACTGGCACAAATGGTGCCTTCACTAAATAACTAGCAGGGATGCGATGGGGCTCAGGTAGAAAGCACTAGGAAGGCATTGTTTGAAAGCATATTTAGTCTAAGGCTTTATTGTTATTTTAATTTTGGTGCAGTGCGATCTCTACCCCATTCCAAAGTCAACACATGATTAAAAAAAGGTCTATCCATCACTTAGATATTTGAAAATGAGCAAACATGTGGCTGACAGTGGCAGGGTTCTGAATGTCTGGCTAACCTGTCCCCACACTGTGCTCTTGAAAGCATCGACCTCCAGGATTATTATTTTTTCCTTATGCTATTGAGATAATGGCATTGTGCCTGTCTCCATATAAATTGTAAGTGAGCATTTCCAAGCCCACTTTGGAAAACAAGCTAAGTGGGCCTGTCCATCTTGTATAAATGTTATTTATATTTCTCTGCAGCTCATTTTTATTTGGGACATATGTGAGTGCCAGCAATGTGTGGGAGAACATTAAATCACTCCCCATGAAACTTAGGAACCAAATTTAATTCTGCAACTGCTTGCAAATTTTTTTTTAAAGAAAAGCAACATACTTTTTCTTTTTATGAGCTTTATAAAGGATTAGTACATAAAAATAAATGAAGTCATGCCTTCTCCCTATTGCATTTGTTTAAGGAGGGTTTCCACCATTTTGAAAGGTGCCCAGAATTAAAGTGACAGTAGAGTAAATGGGGTGAGTTGAGGTCTGTTTATTATACAAATGCATTTGAGAGCCCACAGTCATGGTAATTGGAGAGAACTTCAAAGGCTCAGGTTCCTATTGGCCTTTCCTCCTCCACAGCACTCCAACCTTGAGGATATTGGTATCAGTGTGCTGTGTATGCTTTTGGAAGTTTGATGCAGTTGTAAAATCCATATAAATTTTATATAGATAGCGTGCTAGGTGTATTTTCTATCATGTATTTTAAAACATATGTCCCGGAGGTCTCAGCAAACAGGGACACAGAACTCAACTACATCCTTTTCATTATGGTGTAGTATATTGGAATGCGTATCTACCACCCACAATTATCAACCCCAATCCTGGCAAGTGGACCTTTGGACTATTTCCACTGTCTTTGTGTTGTCCACACTTCCTCATCCATCGTATAGATATTTCTCCAAGGGACACATTGAGAGGCATAATTTTGGCCTCAAGGGCATTTACTCCTTTCTACTCATTTAAGTTTTAATAGACAATGCAGACTTGTTCTCCAATAACATAGCATCAGTTTCCACTTCCACCAATAAGATCCAGTGCAGTTAAGGGGCATCACTATGCTACTCTAAGGAGGGACTGCAGAAAAGATGAGAAGCTGGTATTCTCCATCTTTTGGTGAGGTCCAGACACATGTTAGATGGTCTTAGAGAAGGGAAGGAACTTAATTGTTGACAATTCTATTCTTTTTGCTATCATTGGCTCGTTCTCTGTGCTGCTATGTCTTTTTCCTCCATTTTAGGCTGCCCTTGGATATCTGCTATCAAGTATCCTTGCACTTACAGTACCTTTGGCCCTAATGATACAGCCCTTGGGAATCACAGCAACTACTCTTTAGTAGGTAACACACATTTTGCATATACGATCTCAGTTAATCTTCAAATTAACTCTGAGGTATGTACTTTATGATTGTTGTTTTGCAGATTTGGATCAAAGCGGTATATGAGGTCACAGTATCTATCAAGCAGCGGAGCACAAATTTGAACTTGGAGTAGATGATTTCCAAGCCAATTCTGGGGCTGAGAACCTCCAGGAATCACTCCCTTTTCTAACTTTCCAGGGCTCTTTATTTTTGTCTCTTTTTTTAAATCAGGCATCACTTTCTATTTATCTTGTCTTTGAGATTGTGATCTCAACTGATAAATGCGTGGCTGAGTCACCTCTGTCTGTACCATGTCTTGAAACAGGGTACTTTGAACACAGTAGGAACTCAATACATATGCTTTGAAGTAAACTCACCATTCAGCTCCATAACATTTCTCCCATATGACCAAAGATCTGTTTCCCCAAGCTGAGACTGGGGAAATTGGCCTTCATGGGTCACCCAATGCTGCTCCTTCCTGAACTAATTCCTAAGTTCGAACATCCAGGTATTGAATGACATAGTCCACTCTCCAGCATTAGAAAGCAGGATCTAATGCTCACAGTAAATTAACTTATCTGATACCTTTATTAGAAAGTATCTTCCTTAATTTATCAGCTGAAGCCCTGCCAAGCATGCTGCTCTCTTCAGTGCTCTGTCTCCTAATGTTTGTTCTAGTCTTCCTAGTCTAATACTTCACCTGTGCCCTGTCTGTTGGCTATGCCTTTAATCTGCCTTGTGGTGGAAGCCTGATTGGACTGACTTGCTCACGCCAACTCCACCTCTGGACGTGATATCGTGAGTCGCATCCCCATCCTTGCTCAGCTTCCCCAGGGTGAGTCATACCCTGCCTATGACTAATGCAAATCCACAAGATTTTAGCTGAGACCCAGAATCCTGGGCTCTCTTGCTTATTTGGATGGAAATCTAGACAATGCCTAGCGATGACTGTAGCAAGGGGCTGTCAGTGTTCTGCTGAAGCTAGTAGTTCTTATGTCAAGAAGACTAAGACTTCACTCTTCCCTTTCTCCAGATCACTCACCTTGGAAGTCACATTCTCTACTATCTTTGCCAAATGATCCCCAACAGCTATTGAAGGCCTATTACTTCTGACCATCACCCAAACATATATTTAATTTCCTATGATTTTATTTGTTGTATGTGACCTACTGTTTCCCCTTTGAAGCTGAGAGGTCCTTAAAAGAAAGCTCTGCTCTGCAGCATCCTTTCTCATCATTGCTATCACGGAAATACTTACTCAACTTATTGTATGTAAGTTACTTTACATGAATCAATTAATTTAATCTTCACCAGGTATATGTTACTATCCTCATTTCACAGATAAAAAAGTAGAGTCACAAAGAAGATAAGAGACTCGTACAAATTCACTTGGCATATGTGGCAAAGCAAGGACTTAAATATGGGAACCATGGTCCTAGAGTGTGAGCTCATGACCAAGACCCCTTTTCTATGTGAGGGAAGGAATGGAATAGATATTTCTCAAGAGAAAGTCTTCAATGCCCAACAGGTAGACAAAAGTTGTCAATATTTCTCATTATCAGAGAAATAAAAACTCAAACCACGGTAAGATATCTTATTCCTGTTAGAATGGTCATTATAGAACAATGGCAAAAGAAAAGAACTGTGGGTGAACTTATAGCACAGAGGGAACCCCTGGGTTTTCAGAGTGAGAACATAAAGTAGTCTGCTCATTTCGAGAGTGGTAAGGAAAGTCTTGAAACAGCAAACAGAAGGAATGCTGAGCCCAGTGATTTCAATGCTGGGTAAATCTCCACAGGAAATAAAGGCAATTTGTTAAAGAGACATCTGCATCTACATCTCCCTGTAGCACTGTTCATAGCCACCGAGACACAGAGATACCTACATGGCTAGCAGCACATGAACAGATAAAGTACACAGTGGGGTACTATCTGCCTTAAAAGCAAGCAAATTACAGGCTGGGGAATTAGCTCAGTGGTTCCATCGCCTGACTTGAAAGTGCAAGGGCCTGGGTTTGATCCACATACAACAATGCTGGGTGTGGAGACTCACTCCCACCAGCAATCAGTACCACATACCACAGTGCTGGCCGTGGTGGCTCACACCTGTAATCCCAGCACTTGGGAGGCAGAGGCAGGAGGATTGCTGTGAGTTCAAGGCTGAGCTCAGGACCAGCCTAAAGTACAAAAAGTAAGACCCTGTCTCAAAAAAAAAAAAAAAAAAAAGCAAATTCCCATGGAGCTCTGTGGGCTGCAGCTTCTTAGGTGCTCTGCGCAGCAATCACAGAGATGTGCTCACTTGTTCACTCCTGTGTTGCCACAGTCTCCAGCATGGAGAGCTCTACCTGGCACCTGGTGCCCTGACTTACATGTGGGCTCATCCACAGGGAACGGAGAGACAGAGAACGTTCAGAGCGTCTTCTCGAGGTTACGGTAATCTGGGTTCAGTTGTGTTTGTGCAATCAGCTCATGGGCATAAGAACAAAATTAAGCCTAGAGATTACAAAGGCCTCATGGAGGTGCATGGAGGTGTCCAGTGGAGCCTGCATCAGGACCGGAGCACGAAGTGACGACTCGCACCAGACACAGGTGAAGTCTTCTCTCTCTGCTGAGACCCAGGACTGCAGTGGGCAAGCAGCAAAGATGCCTTCCTTCCGGCAAACCCTGAAAGGCTGGGTTCTGGCTCTGCTCCAGGTTACCTCAGGGACTATGGGGAGGCTGAGCACATACTGTGGATCCTGTGACACGGAGGCTCGGGGAAAGCTGAGGGGTGGCCTGGTTGTGACCATACTGTATGGGCCTCTGCTCTGCCCAGCAGGCCCTCAGCCTGGTGCCATGCCCTTTGCCAGAGGCAGGTGCATGGCAGGTGACCAAGATGGAGAGCAGGATCCAGCTGTCATCTGGCACAGAGTGTGCTGCAGACCTCGATGGCAGCCTCTCGGGCCCAATAGGGGCCTTTGCCTTTGCTTTGATGCACATGGTATGTGAACCCTAACAGTGGGAGACCCACAGAAGGATCTCAGAGGTCTGTTTTCTTTTCCTCTTTTTTCCTTTTGAGACTTTGAGAGGAAGCAGGGCTTGGGCTTGATCCACACTACTGTGGACAAGAAAGGCAGACTCAAGCTTGCCGCCCTTTTACTCCATATGGAGCACAGGTCTATTTTTTAAAGTGGTTGTTAGTAAAGCCAGGCAGAAACTGTCAGAGACCTTGCAAGGAACTTTAGTCCAGAGACTCAACAAAGATGTGAAAGGAAGCAGAAAAGAGGAGACAATGGAAGAGACTTTGGGATTTTGGAAAAGAAAAGCAAAAGGTAGTAACAGGGGGAAAAAATCTGGTCATGGGTCAGAAATGGCTTTCGTTGGCATTCTCATTCTCCAAGAAGCTGCCATTTTAGGCAAATTTATTTCCTCTGGTAGAAAATCCAAACCCCTGTCTGAACTTGACAATTCCTATTTGTTCTTAACTGTAGCCCAAAGTTGTAGACAAAGTCACATCCCTTTTGATTCATGTTTTCATTAGATGCAAGATTTGCAAGACACACTGCATTTCACAGTACAATGCATGAATTATAGGCCAGTATTATGATAGCCATGATTAAGTTCAGGGTGTTGACCCCATACTTTCTGGATGGAAACAGTTCCTGGTATGGTTGTTGAATGGTGAATGCAACAACTAATGGAGGAGGGAAGGAAGGAGGGAGGCATGAAGAAGAGAAAAGGAGCAAGCCCAAGCCCTGCTTCCTCTCAAAGTCTCAAAAAGGAGTGAGAAAGTTTAAGAGAGGGAGAAAAGATGGAAGAAGGGGATACAGAAGGAAGGAAGGGAGACAGGAGGAAGGAAGGAGTACACAGGAAGAGGTAAGGAGGGAAAGGAAGGCTTTTTCTGATGCCAGCAGAGGGTGTGCATAGGTAAGAGAGGAAGCAAGGCAGTGTCTGCCATGCATTGGCCAATTCATGCACTGTGGGCATCATACTCCATCTCACCAGCCAAGCATCATTATCAAAGTCTGTGGGTTAGAATTTTTTTTTAAAGAGCCACTTCCTATGCCTTCTCCCAAGACCCTCTTCACCCTAAATGTTATTAACCTCTTTAATTGGTTTCCTCCTTCAAATTAATGTGCTTATACCCAAAGACTGAGCACATAGAGCCTTGTTCAAAGCTAAGAGATCTTGACTTTTCCACGAAATATTCTAACCATGACCTCTCATCAGTGTCTCTATTATCTCCGGACTCTATTCTCTACACACCTCATGCTAATTCTTCACCCATTTGCCTTATTTCGTGACTGTTTTCCCCAAGAGTTAGGATATAGTCTTCAGAGTGGTAAGATCTTGGGTTCAAATTCCACTTTGGAAACTTGCTAGCTTTCTCATTTTGGCTACTGTTGAATACCTGAGTCTCAGGCTGTCTGACTACCAGGATGAGGGTGGAACTATCTGCAGTTCTTGTAAGAACTGAAGATGATATGAAGTTTTAGACACATACTGGGCCATCATCTACCTCCATTTCTACTTGCTGTCAGTCAAATCTCCAACTCTAGCCAGAGAAGTCTTCTAAAAATGCAGAGATGATCAACTCTCAATCTAAGCTCCTCTGATCGAGTCCCACTTTTCTGAGGACAAATACGCAGCATGTTAGCATCCTTGTTCTGGATCGTGCTCATCATCTGAGATGAAGCCATGCCTGCTTTCTATCAGACACCCTTGTTGCATAGATCGTTGTCTATTTTTACCCAATCAACTCTCCAAAGAAACGAACTTTGTACAATACTGCCTAAAGGACAAACTTGAGCCTTGAACTCTGCACTGTGAAGGTCTCTATTGGATTCGCAATATTGTATGTCACTGACATAAAACACTGTGAAGACAAGTTTCAGAGAAAAGGGCCAAGCTGGCAGAGTAGAAGAGAAAGTGATGGATGAAGGCACTGGTTGCCTAAAAGCACTTCGCTTCACTTTGGTAAATGTGTCCTGTCAACACGGAGGGAACAGACCGGGCAAGACTGAAGTTAGTGGATGCACAATGCAGTAGAATATTTATCTTCATGCTCTGCAGTTGCAGACCATACAGCATTAGAAACACTACCAAGTCTGTCTCCTAACATGCCTGGGGCCCTTGGAGTGGAGAAGATTCTGATTTAATGAGCAAGTCAGACCATCTGTCAACAGGACTGCTGAGCAAGAATTCAACATGCAACGGCTCCTAAAACAAGGAGCAGAGAACACTTGGGCTCCACTTGTGCAAAATGGTTCAGTGGACAAGGAACTGCATACACTGATAGCGCACACAAATGACAAGCAGTAGTTGGGTGTCCACTGTTGTGGTCCAGCTAGGTTGGACATTTTCAACCCCGGTTCCAACAAGGCACTGGAAAGCAGGGAGGCTCAGCTTAGAATGAAGTCCCGGAGATGCCTCAGTTCCTCTCTCTGACCCTGATAGTTTTTAGCAAGAGTCTGCAAGCGGTCAACAGATCCACCCAGAAAAGATTTCACCTAGATACTGACAAGTGAGGAATGACAAGTGTGTGGTGCATGGATATCTCTTTTGAACTATGAATTTCAAAATTGAAATAATCTAGTAGAACCAACTTTTCATTCTGTTCAGTGAAAGCAACACAGGGGTTGTTCCTACTTTGGGTTGTAAAATAATAATCTGTTACCAAGTCAACTGGAAATTACATATCCAGGTGATGAGGTTCCCCTCTGAAATCAGTCAAACTGCAAAGGTATGAAACCTTTCATCTGTTTCCATAGCACATATTGTCTATTCCTTTTGAAACTCCACTTATTACAGTATTTTTCTTATACACTTGAATTTCTCACCTCTAGTCCAAAGAATAGCAGAAAGGCAGGTGGCATATAAAGCCTAAAGTGCAGATTCCAGCTTTATTACCTATACTGTGTACTCTAGTCATATGTCTTGAGTCTCAGCACCCTCATCTGTAAAATGGACATAATTTTACCAGGGATAAAATTACTACTAATAAGATGTATAAAACATTTAGCACCAGCTTTAGGACACATGAAGTATTCTATTAATTTGGCTACTATCATAATAGATATTCAGCTTTAAAAAAATTAACCACTCTAGTAACATTCATACATGCATCAATTGTTGGGGCTCTAGTTCTGGAATTATCAGGACATTTCGAATCAGATGGTTTGTATTTTTCAGAACACTGTTAGTATAGATTTTTGGAGACATTTGATGTATAGGGAACAGTGAAATTCCAGACACAGAGTCCATGAACTTCTTGAGCGATAGCCTTCTACCGTAGTCTTCACTTTCCTTTGTAAGCATAAAATCCGTCACAGTCCTTGGCACTTAACTGCAGTAAATATCAGTTCAATGACCAGGACTTCTGTTGAATAAATTATGCAATGAGGAAAGTAAACAGCCACACACTGACCATGTTCATCCAATCTGGCTTCGAAAGAGACACAGGGAGAAGAAATAAAACCCTATGAACTGGGTGTAGCAGAGAATTTCCCCATTTTCCTTTTAATGCTACTGTGCCAGACAATTGTCATGTTTTCTGGGTCCTCATCACATGAGGAATACCTGTGCTAGGTCTACTGCTACCTTCTATCTCTGTTGCAACAAATTCCTGTCATTTTTGTGGCTTAAAATAATATAAGTTGATTATGCAAAAGTTCTGGAGCTGGGATATGTGAGGTATGCCTCTGGAAGCTAACAATAAAGTGTCATCAGACCTGTGTTCCCTCTGGAGGCTGTAGGGGAACCCACTGCATTTTGAAACCTTTCTCACTCCTCACTCAGGTCCCCCTTCCTCCATCAATCCAACCCTGGCTTCTGTCATTGCATCTGTTTGGCTGACCCTGAGCTTAACGTTTTCCTTTTACAAAGGCCCTAGGGGCACATTAGGTCCACCCAGATCATGATGGGGACCTCCATATTTTCAAAACCTTAGCATAATCATATCCGCAAAGTCCCTTTCACCATGGAAGGTCACATCTTCACAGGTTTCCAAGAATAGGATATAAACATCTTTGAGAGGTCATTACTCAAGGTAGTCCACCCTGCCTGGAGTGTTTCCTGTCTTTTGTGCTTAATCCCACCCATGTGGAATCCTGAACTTTCTTTTTAACAGTTCACAGGAATGTGTTTGAGGTTGCCTCAGATTTTAAGTATGTGGATCTACTAAGACACGTTGGTGAACTGAGTAGTAAAGTGTCCAGCTTCCTGGAAACCAGGGAACTCTGGTGCCCTGTCCAGATCAGTGACAGGATTTCTTTGTTTCTACTCAGCACAAGGAAGGGCAGAAAACAGGCTGTTCTCTGCAGCAGTTGCAGATGTTGCTTCCAAGGCCAATACTTTGAGCTGTGTGCACCAAAAATGCTTGAATGAATTTCTTTTCAGATGTAGTAGTGTTGAGGTTCTCTTATTTATACTAAAGGGCTCTCACAGACAGAGCTTCCTGACAGAAGTTGCAAGTAGGGGCTGCAGCATGGAAAGTGCCATGCAGGTAGTGAAAAATAAAAAGCACTGAAGCAGTATAGCAAAATCATTCAAATAGGGATTAATAAAACACGTGACCCTTTATAGGTATAAGGGGAAGCAGAGAAAGAGAATACCCTATGGGATTTTTCTTTGGAGACTTTAATTTCCATCTTCTCAATCTAAACAGACCAAGGCAAGTAGAATGCTGTTTATGAAAGGACCAGAAGAGATATTTTGTTTGTTGATGCTGGCTGGCATGGATGTACCTGTCAGTGTTTTTTTAAGGTTTTTTTTGAGACAGGGTCTCGCTTTGTAGTTCAGGCTGGCCCTGAGCTCAGCCTCCAACTCACATCACAGAAATCCTCCTACCTCTGCCTCCCGAGTGCTGGGATTACAAATGTGAGCCACCAGGCCAGCCCAGTACTGTGGTATGTGGTACTAGTTGCTGCTGGGGTGAGTCTCCACGCCCAGTTTGGTATGTGGTTACCTGGGAATCGAATTGGGCCTTTGCGCTTGCAAGACAGGCGCTGGAACCACTGAGCTATATCCCCGGCCCCTGTCAGTGTTTTTCAAAGTACTTTACAATCATTAGTTATTTATAATAAATTAGATAGTCTTGGAATACTCATTGTTTTAGAAAGCAGAAGTGCATCTGGCTTAGGGCTGCTTTCGCACACACACCTTTGCACTATTTAGAACTCACTCACTTGAGACTTTTAGTTTATTCACTTGTCAGGCAGGTGATTTTTCAAAGTATGTTTCAGTCTGTCACGCCAGCACTTTGATAGGCTGAGGCAAGAGGATCACAAATCTAAGCATAGCTTGGGCAATGTAGTAACTTAGTGAGATCTTGTCTCAAAAGCAAAGCAAAGCAAAGCAAAGCAAAGCAAAGCAAAGCAAAGCAAAGCAAAGCAAAGCAAAGCAAAGCAAAAGACTGGGGCTGGAGCTCGGTGTGGAAGCTCTTGCTTCAGTCCTCACTGCTAAAAGAAGAAAGCAGGTCTTATATCCTTAAGTAGATTTGTAGGGAAGCCTGGATAAGTGTGGTGTGATGACCAACCTCATTCAGACAGATCAGAAATCACATCTTAGCCTGCATTTCCATAGCTGGGGGCTTCTCTCAGTTAAACAGGAGCCTTTGTGTCTTCTCAGAATCACTGATGTGGTTATTTTTATTCATATATTACAGATTAGCAAACTGAGACACAGAAGAAATTAACTAACTTGCTAGCTTGTAAAGAATAAAGTGTGGGCTGAAATCTAGCTTTAATCATTCTCACCACAAACCTTACAGCTTCTTGGGGGCACTGAAACATATTTTTGTGTTTCAATAGTTAAATACAACAGAAAATGAATAATGACTCCTTCCTGGGGTTAAAAGATTAAGTGGTTTAAATAGAAAGCTCCTTGCACGGGGCCCGCTGGCTTTAATATTATGGAATAGTTAAATGGCTGTCTGGAGTGGGTGTTTGGACTGAATTAAGGAATTATTAAGTGAAAAAATATATCAAATTTCACATTTTCACAATGTTCAGCGTCACCTTCCCTCAATAGTCTCTAGTGCTTGGCAAATGATCATTTAGAGATCAGGTTCTTGATGATTTGAGTTCAAGGTTTGGGTGAGAAATGACTGCAGAAAAAGAGGAAAACATAAAAAAGTAAAGTTTGAAAGGGCCAGGAATTTAGCTCAGTGATTCTGGCACCTGTGTTAGATCCATGGCCAGTAACCACATGCAGGAATGTGGGGTGTGGTCACTCATGTCTGCCAGTAATCAGTACCACATACCACAGTACTGGTTGTGGTGGCTCACAATAATCCCAGCACTTGGGAGGCAGAGGTAGGAGGACTGTTGAGTTTGAGCTGAGTTCAGGGCCAGCCTGAACTACAAAGTGAGACCTTGTCTCAAAAATAAATAGATAATCTCATTTTTTTCCCCCTTCACAAAAAAGTAAGAAAACAAATTTTATGTATATGGGGGGGGTAGGGTGGGTAGGGCTATGGGAAAAAATGAGAATTAAGTTGTGTCTTATACTGGTACAAGTCCCCATTATGGAGTGCAATCATGCATATATGTAATGTACCAATAAAGATAAAAAAATAAATAAATGAAAGAAAGAAAGAAAGAAGGAAATGTTCTGTTTCAATCTTGGTGGTCATTACAGGACTGCATCCCTTCTACCAACTTATCAAATAGGCAGTCTAAAGAGTGCATTTTCTTTTACATGCATTATTTCAATATGACTGACTTTAATTATTATATTGCAAATATTCTACAGTAGAGTGAAGGGTTAGCAAACGTATTTCTGTGCCTGGCAAGACAGTGAATAACTTAGGCTTTGGTAACTATCAGCCCTTTTATCACTATTCTGTTATTCCATTATAGTGTAAGAGTAACCAGAGATAAGGGACAATATATAAATGAATAGATAAAGTTTTGTTTCAATGAAATTTAACTGATAGACCCAAATTTGACTCTGTCATTTTTATGTATCGTGAAATCTTCCTCCCCTTTTGATTTTGTTTTCCCTCTAACTACTTGAAAATGTAAACATTCTTAGCTCATGGGGCTAATAGAAATGGGTTATGGACAGGAAGTGACCTCTATGCCGTTCTTCTCTGGCCTTTGTCCTAAAGTTCAAAACATTCTCTCACAGCACAATGAAAGTGGCCTTAGGAGCTTCTCAGTGTAAATGGTGGCATGTGTGAGAGGGCTGGGGCCCTCGCCAGAGCACAGGCTCTCTGTGAGCAGCCTAATCTGCTGTTTCTGGACTTCATTTTCCCATCTAACCGGGGAGGGCAGCAATCATTTCCCAGAGCCCTCTGCAACTCATGCAGCTTATTATTTGGGAGAAAATCCTCATCCACGCGCAGAAACTGCTCATGGCCTGGGTTATGAGTCTGGCCCACCTCAATCAGCAGGGGAGAGGTCTGATTTCTCAGGTTGTCATTCCTAAAATTGCTTATTCTCCGGCGATGTTCTTGTTTCTGAATATGGTCTGACCTTCATTCCCGAAAGATAAGGGTTATTTTTTTTTAAAAAAAGAGCTGGCAGCCAAATAATAGTCTCAGAAAGCTTGCGCCTTCCCTACCAATCTGCCTTACCTAGCACAAATGGAGCCCACAGTGAAGGTCGCTTCCCACCTGAATGATTTCCTGGGCAGGGCCTGAGCAACTTCATGCTTTTCTCTGTGGTGGGAGCTCTTTAAATCCAAACAGCATTACCTGAACCTTCTGTTTTTTGGCTTCTGTAATGTTAGGTACTTGAGGAATCACTTTCTGGTGCTAACAACCACCAAAGCATTTACAAAACAAAGATAGTCCTCAAAGCTTTTTAAAATTTGTATATTTCATCGAAAGTTTAACCAAACTTTTATTGAAGAAAATAGATTTTCCAGACACCTTAAGTTTATTGTTCTCCCTATTGGAAACATTTTCATTGACTGATTGTTTTAGAGTGTCATTTGTTTTTCTTTAAAAGGCCAAAGAATAATTATTTGGGGCTTTGCAAGTAATTTGGTTAGTGTTGCAACTACTTAACTGCGGTTGGTGGTGTGAAAATCTAACTGTGCTGCAAAAAACTTTGTTGATACCTTCAGGCAATTGGCCAAATTCCCACACATTGTGTTATCTGCTGAGTCGTAGTTTGAGATCCAGAACCCCTAGAAAGTACAGGAGAGGTCAGGGAGGGGGAAAGGCAATTTGAATCTGCAGATACTATTTGAAGAGATGGGGGTGAAACTATCGCTACAAATTGGGGTGCAAAACTTCAGCATCCAGCATGTAGCGGAGGGAGTAGGAGAGGAGATGCAAGTATCAAGTAACCAGGATGAATCGGGACCTGAGCAGAGATGGAGACTATGTATGGCTGGTGGCCAGCGGGGCACAGAGGAACGAGAGTGTGGCTGGCTGGACTCCTGGGTCCTTCATAGCAGTGTCACAAGAAAGACTGTCGGGTGAACATGGGGACAGTGTAGGCTCCTCCCTCGGGTGGCTTAGGCCACAAGACAGGGAAACACAGGAGAAGCAAAGGCCCAGATGAAAGTGTTCACAAAATCTTCACAGAATAGTGTGCAAGCAAAGAGAAAGTGAGGTTGATTCGTGGGGTGCTGTGGAAGACTTTTCAACTTCATTTTAGCATCATGAGCACTTTTCTTTTAGAGCTAGTGGGAGTAGCTGTGGATTTTTGAAAGCTTTCAGCACAATGTTCTCTATAAATCATGCATCCCTTCTGCAAAGAAGCTGTGGCTGGTAGCATTCCATGTGTCCCAAACATGGTGCTGCTGGGAAGTCACATTTATTAAGCTATTATCTGCCCCATAAGAATACTATATGATTTATTTCCACATGTCATTTAACAATTCTGGGAAAGTGTCAGTGGAGCTATGTCATTCCCATTTTGCAGATTAGAAAACTGAGGTGCACAAGCAGTTAACTTACCCAAAGCTTCCCAGAATGTACGAGGTAAGGGGTGGAGTTTCAGCTCAAATTCAGCTACAATTGGTATACTCTCAGTGCAAATGACACCATTTCTCAGTACTTAAAAAATTAATTTCAGTGCTTTAATAGTGGAGCAAAACATACTTTCAGTTTCAGTTCTAATTTCTCTCCCTAAATTACAATGTTTTTCTGAATCAAAAGTTCCCAACTATATGACTATCTCTCATCCTTTCATCAACCTTCTAAGTATTTTTAAGAGCACTGGATTGATAACAAAATAAGTATAAAACTTGAATGTTGTTTCAATTTCTCCCAATTTAATTTCACCAATTTAGCATAAAAAGGTGGATGTCAATAATGCTTTAACTATTCATCTAGATAAAATTCACTTCATATCACTTTGCCCCTATTTTAGGTGAACTTTATTTTAAAACCTACAAGCTACATATTTATCTCATGTCAATATGCATATTAAACCCATGTAGTTACAATAGATGTATTAATAATTAATTTTCCTAAATTATTTAAAGTTGGATTATATTTACATCATTAGTTTTAAATATTCATGTTAAAATGTCCTGTTTTAAAAAGAGAGATTTTGAAACAATGCAATGAGATTTACAAGTAATTAACAGGGGATCTCCTAAGGGGGGAAAAATGATCATTTTCCACGAAGGCTCCCTGATTCTTGTTACTATGCCATACAGCAGTTAGGACTCTTTAGGCCACAAAACTCTACAGTCAGCCTCCTCCGGTTGGGTCTATCTTCAGCTTCTCTAAACTTCAATCATTTCAAGAGAGACCTGGCAGAGGGGTTTAGTGGATTAGTGACCACAGGTCATTAATCTCTGCATCTCAGTTGTAATCCAGCCTCAGCCAATGCGGCGGTGGGCGGGGGGGGGGGGATTCCACAGATCCGCAAAGGCTCAGAAAGCTTGAAGGCAAGCTCCCTAGAGGCCTGCTGAGGTCACGGTTTGCTTATTTTTACTGAACATCAACACAGAATTTGTCATCTGCCCTATTTCTTCTTGGTTTTTCTTTTATGCCTTTTGCTGAAATTCTCAGATTGCATATATTTGAAAACAAACCATGTCTCAATCCTTGGAACAGCCCAGCATTTAATTATCATTTGAAATTTTGCTCTCTCATGTGAATTTTAAATATAAATCAAAACTGCATTTTCATGTTGCAAATGGGTGGAAAAAGATTAAGGTTACCCTGTGCACAAATCAGTGCTCAGGGAAAGCTTTCAAGATGGAACAGTGAAAACGGGTTAAAAATAAGTGACAGTTTTAGAACACAAAGGGCGGGTATTACACCTTATGACACATGGGTCAGAGTATGGTATCTCATTGCTTTACTGCTGTAGCCTGTTAGTAACCCAACATTTGCCAATGTATTAAGCAGGAAAAACAAGAAGTAATTGTTGAATCCGGGTTCTCTTTAGGCCACTCTTCTCCTTGTGGATGGAGTTTTACAGGGTGACAAAACTTTATACTCTGGCAGGCTCAATTACTTTAAACCGTAGAAATAAATAAAAATATGTGGCATTCAATTTTTAAAAATGTACAGCAAATCTTCTCCAGTTATCAAGTGCATTCTGCGTGCCGAGCACTATCCGTTTTGAAATTGCAATCTCTTTTCACCCCGGAGATGGATGCTACTACCCCTTCCAGACTGACGAGGAACCCAGGAAAACTTTGCTGGAATGTTAAGTGACTCCCTGTGGTCACATGACTGTCAGCAGAGTTGAGATTACATAACAAGACAGTGTACAAAGTCCCCAATAAATGCTCCTATGCAGCAGTCAGTGAGGATCCCTAGATTTTTTTCCCCCAGAATCTTTCTAGAGGATGACAACACCATCCCTGTATAATTATAGTTTGGGTTATTCTCTTAGACAATACCTTATTAAGTTTGCCCGTCTCATAAATCATTTCTGTTCACTGCACAGTTTTGAGTTTTTCTTGCACTTTACATCTTGTTGCCTGAGACTTTACATAACTTAAGACAATCTTCTGTAAAAGTCTCTTACCACCCTAAGTTACAAGGGACCCAGAAACGGCCTTGTCCAATGATTCTCTTTAATAAAAGAAAATTGGTAAAAGGGGACAATGTTGAGATTGTAACAAAAAAGTAAGGAAACAAATTTTATACATATGGGTGGGGGTGGTAGGGTGGGTGGGGCTATGGGAAAAAATGAGAATTAAGTTGTGTCTTATACTGGTACAAATCCCCATTATGGAGTGCAATCATGATGTGTATATTTAATGTACCAATAAAGATAATTTTTAAAAAATTGGGAGTCAAAGCAGTAAAACGCCTTAGTCCATGTACTAGCAAACCAATGCTGTATTCAACATGTCCTAACTTCTTTCTTAATAGTGTTTCAGCAAACCAACTTATGAAACTTATAAAATGTGCTCTGGAAATAATACTTAAGAACTCTAGATCCAGAAAAGATTTTTCTTAACCAGTTTCCTGTCTCTAACTTTTAATCCAAAATAGCACCTTGAGCCCCACTATTTTTTGTTTCATAGTTTTGTGGTGGACTGTTGTTGAAATGATCTTTGAAAGTTTAATCTCCAAGCTACATACATTCCTACTTATTGAAAGCATCCAAGTATATTTCCAGCAATTTATTAAGTAGTTTAAACATTATTTGTGGATATGACTTGGTAAAATCATTGAGAACCTCATACCCTGTGATCCAATAATTATAGGATTAGGGTTGTATTAAAGAAACAGTCACAGAAATAATTACTGGTGGACATAAAATTCAAGGTCAAAAATGGGATGAGTTCTAGTATATATAGTTGATATTGTGAAATAGAAACTATTTAAAAGGGAAGAAGATATGGGGTAAAAATGAGGGGGAAAAGAATGTGATATTAATAAAAAAGGAAACAAAGCTTATGTATATAGGTAGTGGGGAGTTGCAGAGTGGGTGGGGGAAGAGGAAAAATGAGAATCAAGTTGTGTCATATTCTCAATGACACGTATTCTGTGTCAGATTCTCAATGTTGAATATAATGATGTTGTGTACTCATAATGTATCAATAAAGATTTGAATTTAAAAAAATGGATTGCGCCAGAAACTATATAGACAAGTAAAATGAATAGATGGTTCACAGAAGAAATACAAAATGGCCAATAAACACATGAAAGAATACTCAACACTACTGACCAACAGAGAAATGAAAATTAAAACAATGATGAGATTCCATTTTACCCCAGAGAAGATTACCATCAGTCAAGATGCAAGTGATCACATCCTTGCGCCTACTCTCTAAGATGAATGTAAACTTCAGGAACTGCAGACAACTGCTAATAAAATAAAATCCAGTTGAAAAAGAAATCAAGGAATAACAAATGTGGGCAAGTTTGTGGGGGAACAAAGGGATGCTTCTGCAATGTTGGTGGGAATGTAAATTAGTACCACCACTTTGGAAATCAGTATGGACTTTCCTCAAAATCTGAAACTTGAAGTTTCAGCTATTCTCCTGTGTATCTTCAACAAGGAGTTAAAGTCATCATATTACAGAGGCACATGCATACCCATGTCTATTGCAGCACAATTCATAAAAGCTAAATCTTGGGAATGACCTATATGGGCATCAACAGATGAATGGATAAAGAAAGTATGGTATTTACACACACTCAGTATACCACTGTGCTATAAAGATTAGCGAGTCGTTTGTAAATAAATGGGTGCACTTGGAGACCATAATGTTAACTGAAATAAAGCAGATACAAATGCTGAAATATCATGTGGTTTTTCTTATATGAGAAACCTAAAGTATAAAAGAAGAGCAAAACCAAAGGTAGATAACAGGAAGTAGGGGGATAGGTCTTTCTCAAAGGGGAAAGAGATTGAAAGATGGAGGATCAGGGAAGGATTGAAGGAAAGGGGATGAGAAAAGTATTTCCCATTGATGAACTCATAATCATTATGGCTTGTGCCTATGTACCAGCTCTCCACAAGGAAGGCAAAATACTTAAGACACAATGTAAAGATGAAAAACCAAATATCTAAGGTCGAAAAAGTCACAATTTTAAACATCATGTACTATAAACATGGACCAATATGGTTTTTTATATGAGAAGATTGGTATGCGATTATGATAAGAGAGTAATGGAAAACAAACTGGCTGTTTGTGCCTGGGCCCAGGGCCGCTGTACAGTTCCCAGCTGCTTTGCAATATAATGTGAATTCTGGCTGACTGGCAGAGATGCACACAGCCTTTCCTTTTACTCTTCTAAACTGTGGGATTTTCTCTCATGCCCTATTTTTTTGTACTTCTATGGGTGTTGAGCCGAGGACACCTGTGCCTAGAAAGTAGCACAGCTTCCACCAGCCTTGAGAATCCCCAGTCACTAGAAAAGAGAAGATTTTTCTCTCCACCTTTTCTCCATGAAGCCCCTACACACACACACACACACACACACACACACACACACACACACACCCTGACGCACACTGAGCAATTAATGTAAGCAAGAGCTAAGCTTCTTTGTTAAATAACTGACAATCTGAAATTTCTCCCTTGGGGAATCCAAGATTTCCTGAAGTACTGCAACTGAAGCAACCAGGAGAAACACTTAACACACAATGTAAAGATGAAAAACCAAACAGCTAAGGTCAAAAAAGTCACAATTTTAAACTTTCATAAATAAAAATAAGTCTTTAGGGAATCAAGTTATTTTTAAATTTTTGACTCACACAGCACATTTGCCATTAAAATAAGTCCACTAACTCCTGCCATGACTGAGGTTTGTGGCGCTAAAACTGTCTCACTTATATAATCTCTGTCTTGTAAGAAGCACTGGCCAAGGAAGACTATCTCATTTGAACCCATGATTACCTTACGTAGCCAGTGTAGCAACATAACTCTCATTGTTAATTTACTCAGTGCATCTTACATTTAGAGGTACAAGGCTAGCTGGCTCAGTCCAGCTCAACTTCCAGCAGTTCTAAGCTCAGGAGCAAATATAAAACTAAAAAGTCCAGACTGACTTGGACATTTAAGGGTGCATGTAGCTCTGATTGCGCCACTACAGGGTACTGCACCACCCTGACACAAACTAAATGATCTTGAAGAACTGCTTTACTTATTGTAGATATTAAAAATAATGATTTTTGTATTTTATTGTGCAGGGCTTTGAGCCACTACAACTTGTAGCAAGTGTCATTATAGTACACTAGGAGATGTGGACAGCAAGTGACATATTTCCATTCACATCCAGGCCACCAGCAGAAATGCAAAGTCTACCAATGCTTCACTCTACCAATGTGATCCCCACAAGTGTACTCATAGAATCAGAAGTTCACAATAGGAGCATTTCAGATAACCTCCCTCCCTTTTCCTCCCTGTAATTAAAATGACAAGGAAACAAACAAATAAACTTCCCACTGTCCATTTCCTCACACTTGCTGACATCAACTAGTTGTTTACAGATGGAATTCACAAGCAAGGTCAGCAAATCTGCTTTGTTATTTTTGCTTTCAAGGCCTTTGGCTTTTCTCTCTTGCACCAATGAGCTGGGTATACCAGTATTCCAGAGACAACCAAGATGCCAATATTCCAACAGTGAACCAGAGAAATGGTTTTTTAGATGTAAGACTGAAAACATCATAAAGACCAGCACCATTTCCTGCATTGCTCTGCCTCAGACTGAAGGGCAGGGCTGACCCTTCCTCTGAACATGCTAGCTAAAAGGCAGGGAGCATCAATTTCTCCCAAGCTGGAAAACACTGTATCCTGAGTGGATCTCCTTTAATAAGAGCAGTGCTGATGTGGAAAAGGACATAATGAGTTCATAGAGCCTAATAGTCCCACCTCAAGCCTTCAGTATGGCATCATGGAATACCACAGAGCTGAAATGTATTCTAAACTGTGTCTTAAATCAGGGTGTCTGGATCAGCTTGTCTCCCTGCTAGCCAACTTTTGTTAGCCCAGCTCCTCTGAAGATTAGAAAGTGATTCTAGATCTTTCTTTGTACATTAATTCTTTGACTCATGATTGAACATCATCTAAGTGCATGGCACAAGGTTGAGCAATGGGGCAGAAGCATACTATTTGCAATATATACATTCTACAGGAACAGAGAGCACAGCTGTTTTGTTCATTACATTTTGCGAGGTGGGTCCAGCGCCTCCCCCAACAGGAAGCTTTCATTCATTAGTGCTGGAGGAAGAAGAGACAAACACACTGAACAGTGGAGAAAAAAAACCTGCTACGGATAGATGACTAGATCCGTAGATCATTTCAAGCATCTGCTGATGTATTCCTGGCCATGCCAGCCTGTCAGAGGAGGAAAGAGCTGTGTTCAAGTGGTTGGTGCCTCCACAGAATTGTTTGCCTGGAGGGTAAAAGGTAGCTGTGTGCGGAGTGAGGAGAGAGGAGAGTGGAAGGGAAATATGTTGACTCATATCCTTCCATAAATGTGTTTATTCCAACTCTGGCATTGCTGCCAAATGCTTTGCAAAGCCAGCAAGACTTGGCTCTGGAAAACTCACCTGAAAGTCACAGGCTTCATTTCCTGCTGCCAGTGCCGGTAGGCACCGGGCATGAAGTATTGGACAAAGCTAAAGATTAATTCCACACTTGTCATGACTGAAGTGTCACCTCTTTCAGATAAGGAGGAAAAGGCCTCTGTAGGCTGTCTCCTTTATAACTCCTGGTATCTTTCCACTGCCACCCTGATGTTACTTTAATGCAAATGTAATCAAACCCAAATACTGGCTATCCCATTACCACCCCAATCTCGCTAATACAAAATAATTATGGCTTTGCTCTAAAGGTCATCCTACCTAGACCAACTCTCACCACCTAGGGCTCCTTTCTGCTCTATCTCAGCCCATGGAAGCCAGAATCCCTTCAAGTTATGTTTAAGGTTACTTGGGAAGAAAAATCGCAGAAAATTACAGGAAGAATTTAATCATCGGAAAGAATAAGAGGCTAATTTACATACTGCAAAGTCTAGAGTCGGTCAGTAGATGCTTGGTTCTTTTTGCCATGGTGTAAATATCTAACAGGATGGTAAGTGGGGAGATAAAGTCTGTCATCAATATCTGAGTTGCCTCAAAACTTCTGGGAAGTCACCTGGAACCAAAGATAACACTTGAAATCAACTTTGTGGTACGGCTGGATGAGGGCTAAGCAATTTGCCCCAATGACTTCGTTCCCAAGAGAGGGACACAAAGTCCACACCCTCTTGAGCCTTCCAGGGTGGCCTTTCCCATAGAGGAGCAGAGGAGGTTTACTTTTATCTGACTTTATTCTACGGAAGGTAGCGCTGTTACTGAACTCATCTCCTAAACATTCTGCCACCTTGACTTCATCCCCTATGCTTTTTGATGGCACCCCTGAATTCGTTACCACATCCCGTCTGATCTTACTGCCTCTGCTGAGGCCACTTCCTGTGGTCATCACATGCCTCCCAGATAGTCAAAATAAAAGCCAACACTTAAGCATCTTTGAAGATATCCTTCAAGCCCAGGCATCCTTTGTTGAACTTGACTTATTCTCCCTCAGTGACCCTTCTCACCTCCATGAGTAAGCACACACCCTTCCCTGTTTCCCTCAAACACTCTTTGTACCAGGTCACTGCAACACATACCACATTCAGTTGGAACTAGCAATATTTTCAAAAGTTTTTTAGGAGCTGATGAGCACTTAGAGGGAATGCCCATGGTGTTTGTTTTTTCACCCTTGTTGGTGCCTTAGTGCCTGACAAGCTTGGGGGGCCCGCGATACATGCTCAGTGATCAGATGGACAGAGGAAACTGTTTCATTTGAGGTCTCTGCACTCCATAGTGACTGGATCATAAAGAGGATACGATGAATAATGATAGAGAACATGAATGTATTCCCCAAATGAATGTGGAGTCTGTTGGAAATAAGACTTGTGCAAAGTGGAATAAGGTGAAACTGTTGCCAAGATGGGGAGGTGTTTCAGGCATCTGGTTCAAGTCACATGGTGCATCTACGGCTCAGCCCATGTTCTATCTCTGGGACACAGATAGCAGGTAGAGACATTCGCTTCCTGCAGCCTTCACCTAATGCTAACGACATTATTAGTACTATCCAGCTGCAATGTGGAACACAGTCCCTTAACATGAAAATAGCACATCTCAAGGATCAGGGTAAACAAGAGATCCTAGAGATAAGAAATAGCCTTTTACCTTATAATTCAAAATGTTGTGGAATAACTTGGTCTAATTAGGCTAAGTCTGTTTCAAGTGGTTTTGTGATGAAGAATAAAAGTCAAAAGGAGAAGACAGAGAGGTATATGTCTAAGTCATTGCAATTAAATTACCAATGTTTCTCACTGAAGTTCCAAACAGACCTGATTACACCTCTTTCTTGACTTCCCTTTAAACAATAGCTAAGGTCTAAGCTGCTCAGTGTGGCTTGAAAGCACCATTATTTTGGCTTTATTGCTGGTGTTAGTGATGATGATAATGATGATGATGATGATGGTGATGATGATGGTGATAATGAAACTGATTATGACATAGGAGGAGCTTTAATGTACCACATGTCTGTGTATGTCAGGCACCACTGAGCTTATATATTTTTGTTCCAGTCTTTGTTTCCTAGATCAAGAAGCACAGGGACATAGAACTTAACTTATTTCAACACTACACAGAAGGTAAATGACAATGTTACAGTTCACACGTAGGCCAGTCTTACATTCATACGATATATACAACATGGCCAGAAGTCACTGCCCTTTTGATATCATGTGCTGCATTTTACAGGCAGTGTTCCACTAACTTTATAATTACCCTATTTGTACCACAATCTTGAGTGGCATTATCTCCATTTACTCATAAAAAGCTGAATCTTACCTCCACAAGAAAGCCTAAACAACCAACCAACCAAACAAACCAACCAACCAACAACCCCTGCCAATCTACCTGTACTCCCAAATAGCCTGCAAACTGTGCAGATTACTGAAGTGCTGGAGTCATGTAGAACCAATTTAAAGTTGAGAGCAATGTTAGAATTGCAAACACGACTTCACCAAGTTAAATTCCTGGAATCAATGCAAAGATCCACAATTTAAAAAGAAAAATCACACACATGGTATCTATAATAGGAAAGTTCATACTCTCCAGTTCAACGGCTCCCAACTTTCTGGAATCTCCCAAACAGAGACTTTATTTCAGTTGTAACTGTCCTTGCTTTACATCTGCCCATTACTATTTTTATCTCATCTCCTTCATTGCAGACTCTAGCATCAAACTACTATCTTTCTTTTCAGGGCCAAATTGCTCCTTTCCATAGAATTTATGTCATGTGTTAAACAAATAGGGATTGTTCTTACTGTCTCCTATTGCAACATATTTTGGTAAATTTTATAATTATATCTTAATAATTAAACACTATTCATACATTTTTATCAGTATATCATGGGTATGTCTCAGTATGCCATTTATTTTACAGTATCTTTCAAGTGTGGATCATTATGAAATGTAGTAAAGACACACACACATTTTACTTTTGAAAAACACAAGGAATGTTCAGGATCAGGCTCATGTTTCTTTCAACAATTCTTTAGAAGTAATCAAAGCAAATGTAATTTTAATCACATAGATGAGGAAACTGAGACTTTCAGAAGTTAAAAGTCACCTCGGTGATTAAGGTACAGTTGGGTTGCAGAGGAGCTTTCTGACATCCTTCTCTCTACAGCTGCCTCTACTATGCATACCCATGGTACCTAGATGTCTTTCTGGCTTAGACCCAAGGCCCAAAGAGATAAGGTTTAATTATAATCATAAGTTCAGGTGGCAAGTAAATTATTCCTCTCCTCGAAGCCCTCTCCTGGCCCAAAGAGAATGTTTATCCAGTTCTTCCCTTGGGATTTTATATTACTCAGCAAGACTGTCTTGACTCGCTGGGTGGAGAGTTCCATCTAGGACAGAAGTGGCGAACCTGTGGCATGTGTGCCACTACGGGCTTTCGTACCACTGAAAGTCTCACCATCACTCATGTAGGAGGATGGTTATCTGCCCACGACCAGCCATATGACTTCACATTGAAAACTGGATTTAACAAATCACGTTGTGAATGAGATGATTGGATGAATGGTCTCTTTGGGTGGGGCTCATTTTTGTTTAAGTGGATGTTTCACTTCAAGCCATGTGGAATGCAAATGTAGTTTAGTGTTTTGGAAGACTTTAGAGTTGGGTCTCTGTGAGGGCTGCTGATGCCCTGCATAATAAGCACTATGTGGTTACTAGCTAATTAAACTTTCTAAGGCTTATCTCTATATTGAGTTCACAGGCATAAAATGGGTCACAGTGGTGCATAAAAGTCTAAGTCATTGTATAGAGAGGAAAATTAAGGGACCCTTCAGAAATATTAGTGAAGTCCTCCTTGGAAGTAAGATTCCTATTCAATGGGGCAAATTATGGTCCCTCATGATCTCTTTCCTTTGATCTTTAGACCAGCTGATAAGAAAAAACACAAAGCTCTGTCACCAGGAATTAAATCTAGGCAGTGTCAGATTTGTAGGAATGAGCCAGATAATTGGTATTATTGCATTAGTGTAATAGTATACTAGATTGTGTAATACTACTATTTTTTTTCTACACATAGAGAAACTAATGTTATACCATTTTAATTTGCAGGTTGAAGAAACGTGCTAAATATTCCCTGTGTACAAGGACTGCTGATCAAAAGATGACAGGGAACTGGGGTAACTTACAACTAGTGATTGACAGAGTAATGTACAACTCAGAGGCTGCCCAAATTCAAGCTTTATACTGTAATTGCCTTAAATGTGTATTTCCAAACTCTCTAAGACTTGCATCCATTTAACCCAGTTTATTTTTAAAATTAGAGGTGTCCAAATAAAAGCTATCGAGTGGAACCATTTGAAAGAAATCTTGAGCCCAAACATAAAAAGATCTCTCAGGGAGCATCTGTGGGGTTTGATTGTCTCTTCTATAAAACCACCCTGCCAATTCCAAGAATAAAGTCAAAACATCTGCAATGTCTTCAAAATGTGTAAAAATATCATATAGTTTAAATTCTCACTGCTATTACTGTTGTGAATAAACTAAAAAGGAAATGAAGTTATATAAGAGGGCAACTAGGAGACACTGGAGGAATTAGATTAGGCAGCTGACTTTTGACCACGAAATTCTCTCCTCATACTGCAGAGCACTCGCTCCTTGGTCTCAGCCGCCTTTGCAGGAAGAGGATCATGCTCTTGCTAGCACAGAGAAAAATTCTGCTGAGCTTCCCCTCCCTCATCTTCTTAGTCTCTTCACAGATTTGAGCTGCCTGCGATTTGCAATAAAATGAGATCTGAGTTGAACACGGAGCCAGAACTCTCAGGTTGCAGCTCTCCCTCTTTAGCCTCGTGTTGTCAGTGCGTAACCAAAATTGATACGATCTCTTCAGTGGAAGACACACGCGCTACTCATCCAGCAGCTCTCTAAGCCTGGCCATTCAGACGTCCAATGCCATTTGCCAACCAAATTACTAATTCAGAGCCAACAAGCACACTGAGCCCAGGTAGCTGTACATTAAGCAATGTATCCACAGGCACAGACAGAAAATTCCTCGAGTATATTTTTAATTTGGGGGCTAGAATGGAAAGGGGTGTTGGAACCTTTGGTTAACAAATCACTAAGCTCTAAAGCCCTAGAGTGAGTGTTCTTGGAAGCAAATGCCAACAAATGAAACTCAGTCAATACTTGTTCCCTGGGCCAAAGCTACTACCCACATGTCCCTTTTGGAAAATGTGGAGACTGCAGATTTTTGCTGGCTTTTCGTCAGCATGTATTTCTCAGTCATGAAGTCAACCTGACTAATGTATCAAACATCGATATCTGTTAACTCAGTAAGGGCTAGTGCCTATTTATCGATCAGGGAGACTCATTTTAAGATGGTGGGAAAGGGCTTTGATTTTTAATTTATACTTCAGGAGATTCTACGATCATGGGGTTATATTCCTTTCAGTGAAGCGCTGTCTGAGTAAATTAAAACTACAAATCATGGAAATATGGAAATGAAAGACCCACTCAACTCCCCCTGAGGCACAATCATTCACCCTTAGGGCCTTATAGTCCTACATCCTAAGGCTGTCAGAGAAGCAAAGAGAAAAGTCCAAGGTCCCCAGACTGTGGCAACTGAGAGTCTTGATTATATTTCTGATCATACTGACACATCGGAGTCTCACTGAGTGGTTCTACTTGTAAGTTCACCTTGGCCATGCGGAAAGAATGGCCTTTGATGCTCTGTTTAGTGATGTCTAAATATAGAATGCATCATGTTGCACCTTTGTCTACATATCTTCATCGAGTGCAAATTAATGCAGATCTTAACTAGGCATTTGGAGCGCTAGCCTAGTTTTCTGTGTTGAGCTAATAGCTAGCAATTTTGCTTACACTTTTATCCTCTCATTATATAGCAATAATGATTATTTAGTAAATATATGTGAAAGGCCACACACTCCATAGCACTCCTGGGTAGGAAATAACCCCTCCTAATGTTTCTATTTGAATAATTTATTGGCTAATACACCAAATCAAATACAGCTATGCCAGGCATCCCACTAAGGCCTCGTTGAGAAATCAAGAACAGATTCTCAGCTTCTTTCCTTATGGCACAGCCTGGCTACATACAGAGGAAAAGCTGGGGACAAAGAGGCTGCCGGGGGAATCCAGAACCTCTGCGAATGTTACCTCTTTGTAGATCTTAAAGGAATATGGAAGGTTTTGTCTGATTTGAAAATTATTTATGGTGCTGGAGAAAGGAAGGGAAAGGCTCCTGTGTAACTAGTGAAATATTCTGGAACATGAGGAAGAGTTTGAAACAGATATGAAAAAGAGGAAGGTATAGAGTGGCCTCGTGGGATACCCCCGAGATGATTCCTGAACCTATGACTTACAGGAACTTTCACAAGTCATCTGGGCGTTTTTATCCACAAATGTACGATAGAGTAAAAGAGCTCCCACTGGAGGAATTAAGGATGACGCCGGGAAACGTTTTCTTGTAACCAAGCCCCAGACTGGATGATTTTAGGCAACAGATTCCAATTCCTGTCTTATGAGAATAGAGTGGAGACTAAAGAGTGATATTTGAAACTGGGTCCAGGGTAAGAGCAGAGAGAGCGTTTTCAGGTCTGGCACTTTAGGGGTGGACGTTCCTAGAACTGTCCTTTCCCCTCAAGGATGAGCGATGGCTTCTGTTCGAAGGGGCGAGGTGCCTGCGGGCCTCTTTTGGTGACCTCGTGGGAGGTGATCTGGGGGCTCAGGTCTGCAGAGGGAACTCAGGCAGTGCAAACAGGGGTTCTCCCCTCCCCCGGGTGTTTGAATGGCAGGTGTGGAGGGAAATGGAGTGGGAGCCGGTCAGTGGGAGGAGCCAAGGACTCGGAAACCTGCAGGTCTGGGGCTTTTCTTCACAGCTCCCTCCCACCCCCAATTTCCTGCATCACCAAAGACATTGTTCAGAAAGCAGAATCGCTCCCAAAACATGAACACCCATCCCAGCACAGGCACGCACACGCCTGCCCTCACCCACCTGGATACCCTAGCTTCTCCCTGGCTTCTCAAACCCCAGCCTGGCACAAGGATCCTGACATCAGGGTTTGGACCAGCACATCCTGCTAGTGGGAACTGGAGTGATCGGATGGAAAGCGGTATTTGTGATACGGTGCTATTTCAGTTGGGGCTTCTTCCCCTTTATTTAGGGTGCAGAGAGGCGTGCCACCGGGTTCCAAAAATCACAACCCAAACGTCTAGGAGAAGCAAAGAGGATTTTCTCATCTTTCTGGTCCCTGCTGGCTGGAGACAAACCCGACACGCCAGTCCTGCATCCTCCCCGCAGTCTCTGGAAAGTGCACAGATAGATACCAGGACAGGGGCTCTGCGTCCATTTTCCCAGGCAGAATCACCGAGTTTGGGAACTTTGAGAGCCAGAGGGTGGAGGCGGGGTTGCCAAGTGCTCGGATTTCGGCGCCAGAGTTCTCAGCCGGGAGAGCAGCTGCAAATCAACACCCATCTGCCTCTTTTTTTCTCCGTCCCTGTCGCTTCTCCCTTCCAGGACTGCACACGGATCCTGCCCCCACCGCAGCCGCGCGCGCGCGCACACACACACACACACACACACCCTTGGGTGTACAGCTTTCCGATTCTGAAAACAGCTAAAGGTCAGGCCCCGAAAGGGCCCGTGCCGCCCCCCTCTCCCGTCCCTCCTCCACACAACACAAAACCCCAGGCTTCCCGAACAGCGCGGTGACTCCCAACCGCCCAGGCGCCGGCTGGTCCCGTACCTGATATGCAGACGATGAAATTGGCTTGAAGCAGAAAAAGCACCTCCCAGACTATTTCCATCCTCTGATTCTCATTCCAAGTGCATCACTCGACGGGAAAACAGGGGGAAGGGGGCGCCCGACGCGGCTCACACACATACACACGCGCGCGCACTCCCAGGCGAGCGAGCGCACACTCGCGCTCCCAACCGACCGCCGGCCGGGGACAGTCACCCCCGAGATCAATATCGCAGTCTGAACTGTTCCGGCAAATCTCCCCTCGGGCTGGACGGACGTGCGCCCCGGATGTGCTGACACATGTCCGACGCCTCCTCGCCGTCGCCGCCGAGGTCGCCCCGCTCGCGAGTCTCTGGTCCTCGCTCCAGCCGTGGAAACGCTAGCGGCGGCGGCAGCCACCTGAGGCCACCCGCGCTGGGCTCTTCCCGCACGGTCGGGACCCGGATCCGCCAGGCGCCCCTAGAAGACATAGACGACCGGGCCCCGGCAGCTCGCCGCTCGCTGGCTCAGCCCCGAAGGTCCGCGACAAGTTGCCCCCGACGTCCGCGCCCCTCACCGGGGCATGGTCGGGCGGCTCCGCGGCGTCGGTCTCCTCCTGCTTCCGGCCGGGGAGGAGCGGGCAGCGGGCGGGGAGACAGATGAGAGAGCAGGATTATTGCCGGATCGCGGCCTCCGCCGACCCCGCTTCCCGGTCCGCGCGTCCGGCCGCCGAGCGCGAGGGGGGCGCAGGGCTGGGGCGCCAGGGACCGCGGGGTTCCCCACGTCGCGCTCGCGCTCTGCGCTCGGCTATTTTCCGGGGCTCCCCATAACCCCAGCTGCCTCTTGCATCGCCCGCGACTGGCGCCGCCGCCGCCGCCGCCGCGGAGATTTTCCGCAATGCAACTGCAGGGGTCGTTATTTCCTCGCCTACGGAGCCCGACGCTCCCGACGCCGGGAGGAGAAGGAGGGCAGGTGGGGAGGGAGGGGGAGGGGTGAGGAGGGCCCGGGGAGGGGGAGGACCGGGGAGAGGGGAGGGCAGGGCTCGGCCAGGTGAGCGTCCCCGCCGCCGCCCGAGTCCCAGCGTCAGCAGGGCCGCCGGCGCCCTGCGGAGGCAGCAGTCGGGGTGCAGAGGAGCCCGGAGCCCGGAGCCCGGAGCCCGGAGCCCGGAGCCCGGAGAACGAGCCGAGGCTGGACGTGCGCGCTTCGGCCCCGCGGCGCTGCCCGGCCCAGCCCGGCCCAGCCCGGCCCAGCCCGCCCGCCGCCCTGCCGAGTCCGGCTCTCTCGGCTGCTCCGAAGGAACTTGGCGCGGACACCCGGCGGGACGCGTCCCGGGACCTGCGCCGGCCGCTGCGCTCCCTCCGCTGCGGAAGCCCGGGGGTGTCTGTGGCGAGGTCCATCCCGTCCCTCTCCGTCCCCTCCGCTCCCCGCGGGGCACGACTTACCCCGAGCTCCCTCCGCCGGCTCCCGCGCCAGCTCCGGCTCTCGCCCGCCAGCCTCCCTCCCTCCCGGGCGGGGAAACGCGTCTCCGAGTCCGGCTGCGGGCGGGCGGCCGCGCACTGCGCCTCGGGCCGGCTCCGGGGACCCGCCTTCGGCTCGCGGAGCTCCCGCCTCGCTCCTGCCCGCCCTGTTTTCTGTCGGGAGCTCCGGCGCCGCGGAGGCTTCCCGGACCCGGGACTCAGCCGGAGACTCGCGGCCGCTTCCCGCTTCCCGCTTCCCGCTTCCCGAGCGGGCGGTTTCCCCGCCGAGCCGCGCGCGCGCACGGCGGCCCCGGGGGAGGTGGGGGCGGCGCGAGTCCGCGGAAGGTCGGGCCGAGCGACGGCGGCTGGAGGCCGCGGGACCCCGGGAGGGGCGGCGGCGGGGGACGCGAGCCCGGCGCTCGGGACTGTTCGCCTGGGAGGGCGGGAGCGGAGGGGGAGAAAAATCGCAGCAGATCGGAGCGCGCCGCTCGCTGCAGCAGGGGCTCCCCGAAGCTCAGACCGACCTCTTGGGGTGCGAAGAATAAAGGGTGGGGTGAAGGGAATCCCTGGAAAGATCTCGGATTCTCCACGCGCTCGTCCCGACTCCGAACCTGACGCTAGAAGGTTTTGCACTAGCGCGGATGGACACACACTCATGCACACACACAAAACACACACAAGCCGCAGGGCATTTTTTGGTTGTTGGACTTTTTAATTTTTGATGTTTAGAAGCCGTCTCAGTGTGAGCCGCGGTCTAATGACCGCATTAAGGATGGAGAAGTGGAAAGGAAGGACACACTTCACGGGCGCCATCCCTCAGCCTTTGCGCAGCGCCCCCGGCCACCGGGCTTCCTAAGGGTGCGGCATGGGAACCTCAGAAGTTAGACCACAGCGCTCCAGGACTCTCTCCCGGGCTCCCGCAGCCGGCATCCAGGGCGTCTTTTGCTGAGTGGCGGGAGAGGAAAGAGCAGAGAAGGAAGAGAGCAGGGAGCGGTTGGTTCGGAGCGTCGGGGCTGGGGGCTGCGCGGCTGGGCGTGGAGTCCCGCTGTCTCCGGCTCTGGAAGTCTCGCCCGCTCTCGCAGAAGGAGGTGTGGCCCAGGATCCGTCCTGTGGGGGGTGGGGGGACTGCCCGAGACTCCAGGTGGTCATCACATTAGAAATCCAGGCCCAGATGAATAAATCCACGAGAGCCTGGAGGCTCAGAGAACATTAGAAGAATCCAAGATAGCGAGGAGTAGCCCATTTGAGCAGCATCGGGCGTGTCTGCCTCCTTGCTTTGAGAGTGGCCTGCGTGAAAGGGGTTTGTGAGGGAAGAGAGAAGAGAGATTTTGCTTACTATGGACAGATCTGGTGCCCGAGAGTTCAGGACCGTGGACAGCGACCTACCCTTTGTGCTCTGGTTATCCCACACTCTTCCTTCTGGAGCTTAAAGCAGGGTGCCTGGATTTTTATACCGTGGCCAGTTCCTTAACTAATAAAGGCTGCAGATACTAAGCGAATGTCTTATATGTGAGTGCTGTGGAAAGATGTTGGCGTCTCGTGATTGAAAATGCATAATCCTTGCTTTTCAAAGCTTATACTCTACGTCCCTTTACACTTTGCCTTAAAATCAATGCCTGTAAAATGCCACTTCATTTCTACCTCTTCAGCCTGAACCTTCGCCTTCTGCACTCTCAAAATATATTTATTTTCTGCCACAATGTACTTTCAACAGAAAAAAAGGTACAGTGAAAAATGGTTAGAACGTAGTGATTGCTTATGATGGGCAAAGTAGTACCCAATTCCGTTCATGAGTCTTCTTGTTGAGTTATCGTAATAGTCTCTCTAAGTCCATTTGTAGCTCTATAACAAAACAACACAGCGAATTTCCAGACAACAGAAATCTGTTTCTTAAAGTGTTAGAGGCTAGAAAGCCCACGGTTGAGGTCCTTGCCTTGGAGGTCTAGTGAGAACACTGTTGCTATCCTCAGCAGATGGAGGAAGAGCAAAGAGGGCTTCGTTAGTTCCTTTCAGCCCTTCTGAAAGATGCTGACCCATTTGTGAGGGGGAGACTTTCGTGACCTAGTTACCTCCTCAACAGCTTATCTCCATACAGAGTCACGAGGGTTAAATTTCAGTATGGATTTTGAAGAAGACACATCAGACCTTCGCCACCTCTATCAGACAAATACGGTTGTTACTTCCATTGTATAGATTTATAACAAGCCCCCCGTAGATGTTTTCTCAAGATCTCAAAGTACTAATTGGTAATGGTGGGATCATACTGGGGCAGTCCACACTTGGAAGCTGTGTGACACCACCTCCCTACATATTTAATAAAATGGAAATATCATCTTTTGGAGGGGATTTGGTGTTCAGAGCAGAAGTATATACCTTTCACACACCTGCAGCCAATCAAATGCAGGATGAAATTGTAATGGTAGGTGATGCAGTTTACAATTTAACTTAGTTCTGTGTGGGAGGAGGAAATGATTCTTTGGGATTAGAAGTAATCCAAAGTATTTCTAATGAAAAATTCTGAGCACCTCCTAGATGATAATTTTGCTGATCTTGGAATAAAACACCGAATGCAACAGTTTCCCAATGTTTTGATTCTATCCTAGCATTTTGTGGGTGAAAGAATATTTTCTCAATTCATTTTTGGGCTTAGTTTATGATTTCCTGAGAAATCCTTGAATTTTTTTTTCAGAAAATAACTCTAAAAGAATATTAAGTAGAAACCTTCAAGTGGTAGTAAAGTTTATCTTTTCTCATTACAGGAGTGTTTTCTTTAATCCCCCAAACTAGGAAAATTTAAAAACAGTCCAAAGCTAAAAATATTTCTTTTTAGTATTTTCCCATAGTTCAATGATCTTACACCCACGTCTTGATAACTCTCAAATTTCTCTCCCTACACTGTCTCCATTGTTTGTCTCTTTCCTGTTCCTCTACATCTCTCTACCATAAATAAAGTGTGTGTTTTGTGTCAAACCCAGGTGTCACACAGAGGCCAGAGGATTCCAGGTGAAGATGTTAAAGGATTCTGTGTTTTCTCTTTCCCTTCTCTTCCATTCTGTTTTCTATTAAGAGAGGCCCATTGGATTGGCATTATTTGTAGGAGTCTGACGTTGTGCAGGGCACGTTTCTCAGAGCTGTCATTCTGCAGGAGAAGATGAAAGAGACCCGTTTTTAATTCTCACTCCTTTATCTTTTGGTGAACCTGCATCTGGAACAATGAGCTCGCTGTGCTCTTACTGTGCATGTCTAGTCTCCATGCCACATCAGCCTTGTGAAGAATGGTGTTTATAAATCTTTTCCTTCTGGACTTTCTGAGACCAATTGCAACCATACACACACCTGCGAAAGACTGCTTAGAACTTGATTTGTAGATCTGACCGCCTTTCAGGATGACTTCTCAGTTCTAGAGTTGGAGGAGTAATTGAGAAGTGAATTTTTATTCTATATGTTTAAATGTTTGACACAATGTAGTTATCTACTAGAATACACTTGGGGACATACCAACCTTCATTTGGTGAATGTTACACCATCATTTAAAAATGTTCTTATTTTTAATTGTTTTCAAGCCAGAGAACTTCATGACTGAGTTCTCCTAATTTGTACAAAACATTGAACTTACTTAAATAAGAAGATATACAATATTAGATGAGAAAGTTCAGTTGTTACGATATCAATTCATACAAGCTGGATTAGGTAGACAATATGATCCCAATCAATGCCCCTGGAAACTTTTAAAAATGGAATTTATCAAGCTGCTTCCATAAAATCTATGTGAAAATATCAAGGACTTAAATTAGACATTTTATCGTGGAAAAGAAAAACCAAATTTGGAGATTTAAACTCTGTGACTTTAAGACTTATAAAGCTTTAGTAATCAAGACAATGTGGTACTAGCATCAAGATAGAGAAATAAATCAATGAAACAGAATAGAGTCCAGAAATATAAATCAATGAAATAAAATAGAAAGCACAGAAATAGAATGACATATATTAATCTGGCCAATTCACAAAAGTGCAAAGTCATTTCCTTAAGGAAGATCAGCCTTTTAATAGGTTGTCTTTTCAGGAAAACAGAAAAAGGGCCAGGGATTTAGCTCAGTGGCACTGTGCCTGCCTGGTAAGTGCAAGGTCCTCAGTTCAATCCCCGGTACTGCCAAAACCAAACCAAAACAAAACAAAAACATCCAAACAAACAACAAAAACCCAGAAAAATAGAGTAATATTTATATATTTATGTGTCATTTAAAATAACTGAAATGAACTGTAGGTGTACATGTGAGAACACAGAAAAATTTTACAAGAAATCTTGGTAAACTGGGATTAAGTAAAGATTTTATAGGTATAACACCAAAAGAATGAGAAATAAAAGAGAAAACTCTATTGTACTTCATCTAAATTAAATACAATATAAGAACAATTTGTATTTCATCCATATTAAGAACTTGTGTTCTCTAAAGGATATTTAATGTACTTAATAAAAATTTAAAGATACTTAAGATATTTACTAAAAATATCCTTGCAACCGTGAGTCCTCGAGTTTGATTATAGGTACAAAAAAAAAAAAAGGAAGTTTTAATTCAAAAGAAAACATTTCAGAAATAATATATGTCACAAATGACTTGTAGGTAGAAAATACAAAAAGTGCTCCACTCGGTGAGAAACAATTAAAATGGTGTGGACACTTTATCAAAACACACTTACTGATGCCAAATAAGAGTACAGAAAGGTGTGCAACATAATTAGTTGTTAGAGGAATGAAAATTTAAAATAGAGGTTTATCAGTATACATATGTTTAATGAGCTAAAATTGAAAATGAACACACTAAGTGTTAATGAGAATATTTAGCAACTCTTATATATTACTGGTGGGAATATGAAATTGTACAGTCACTTTGGAAAGCAACTTCTTAAACATCTAGGCATATATAAACCACGTGACTAATGTTCTGCTCCTACATGTTTGTACTGGAGAAATAAAAGCTTATGTTCCAACAATGACTTCTATTAAGATAGTCATGGTCTTTTATATTAGCCATCACAAAGTAAATACAACATAATATGTCCATCAGGAGCTTACTGAATAGGGAAATCTGAGGAATGTTGTAGCAGTTTAAGGAAGCAATGAACTGCTGTAATATGGAGGAATGTGGATTTATCTCAAAGGTCTTTTCATAGAGTGGAAGAAATCAGATAAAGGGAGTACCTAGAGTGTGACACCATGTAGATGAGACTGTAGGAAATTAAAGCTGATCTCCAGTGGCAGGAAGTAAAATGGTGATTTCCTGGGCAGCACAGCAGGGATGCAGGCAATGACAGGGGAAAGAGCCTGCAGAAGAGTGTGAAGAAATGAAGGTTTTCAATTTTAGTTAATTAAACATATGAGGGTATTCATTACCCTCATGAGCTAATAGCTGATGGCTGCATACATGACAAAAATTATCAACTTGTACTATATCAAAATGTGCTGTTTGTCATTTGCATGTCAAATACACATAAATGGGTGAAAGTGTTTTTGAAAGTATAGACATCACACTTACATATAGAACATTGTATTAACCATAACTGGATTAGAGAAATTAATCATCATCACACTATTATTTTACTTGAAATGTTGGTTCCTATTGTTTTAGTCTTTGTAGAATAGTAGAACTTCAAGGATTTGCTCTTTCTGCATTTGCAAGTTCTGGTGTAAAGAAGATGCCACAGTGCTGTACCTACACCTTGGTATTCTGGGTGTCAGACTAGTATGTTATTATTTCTTTGGGGATCATACAGTAAGATTCTCTTCTTAATTGTGGAGGTTTTTCTGGAAGACAGCTAGGCCAGTCATTCCTGGAGGAAGTGAGACCGAGGGACAAAGGAAGGTGTATGAGATACACTTCAAAGTAGAGAGGAGCAAAGAATTCTTCATTTTCTTTGGGCCAGGATGATAGGTTATAGAGTCTCAGAAGATCTAGGCACACGATTAATGCTGATGGCTGATCTCACTTGTGTCCCTGAGATACATATAGCTCAGCAAAGGGGAAGTCTGTAGTAAGACAGGAAAGCACAACGAGGGGCCTAATGCACTTGACACATAACTGTGTTCTGAGAGTCATCAGGCCTAGTGACAGGGCTACAAAATAACCTCTGCATAGTTTCTCTTACATAAGGAAGTCAAAGTATAAATAAAGAGCAAAACAAAGGATGCTAGAAAGTAAGGAGATACATCTTTCTTAAATGAGAAGAACATGAAGAGATGGAGGAAGGGAGATGAAGAAGGGAATGAAGATGTGTTGCGGACACATTCCAGCTCCAGGCAAGGAATGTACATGTTGTGCCCTGCAAACATGTACTGGAAGGAACTTTTTCCAAACCTCCCTCTTTGTAAAAATGTCTCTGTGACACTATGGCTATGGTGAGGAGATGGATTGCAGCAGTTCCACAAGTAACATTGAGATGTGCACAGAAGCAGAAGCCAGGGCTGGATGTTTCCTCTCTTTGCAGAATGGGCTGGACCGGAACACGAAGAGCATATGGGTTAGAAAGAAGAGCCATGTGGTGGAACAGAGGTGGTGAAGGGCGAGACAGAGGTAGGAATGTGGAGCACGAGGCTCCCTGCAGAGACTCTCCAGGGGCTTCAGAAAAGGAAAAAAACATCAAGGAGAGGTTGCTAGGAATCTACCATCCAATGTGCAAGCTAAAACTCTCACTTTCTGTTTCTTCTACAATTTTTAAAAACAGGATCCAAGGATTAAACATAGGACCACTGACCTAAGCTATATTTCTGGCTCTTTTATTTATTTATTTATTTTGAGACAAGAGGGTCTCACTAAGTTGACAAATTGACTAGGTTGGGCTGGAAATTTTGATTCTGCTTCTTCAGGCTCCCAGAGTGCTGGGATTACGTAGTGACTGACAGAAAAATGCAAATGTAATACTTTTGAATTCTGGAGGTCGGCAGTCTAGAATGAATGTATAGAGCAGCTTTCTTTCTGGAGAAAAAAGGAAGGAAATAATCTGCCTCCTCTTTTTTTCCAGTTTCCAGAAGCAGTTTATAGTTCTTGGCTCATAAATCCCTCCCAGAAATGGTTTTGTTCCAGCCTGTACCTTCGCAGAGTCTTTGACTCCCTCTTTTCCTCTTAGTATAGCTGTGAACACTTGGGACTAACTTGAAAAGTTGGGGTAAACTTCTCATCTCAAGATCCTTAATTGAATCACCTCTCTAAAGTTCCTTTTCCCTTGTAAGGTAATCTATTTCTGTGTCTGTTGGATTGGGATATGAACATTTCTAGTGTTGAGAAGATATTATTCTGCCTAACATAGAAGGTAGGTTTGGGATACTTGAAGATGCCAAGAAGAGATCAATGGAGCCTTTCCCAAAATAACAGAAGATGAAAAGTTTACCACAGTTACATCTATGTAGTGATGCTGTGTTTATTTTTCAACAGTGAATTCATGTAAGTTATTTGAAGCATCAATAGGAGACTTTGTTCTCCACAAGTTAGTATTTCCAGAAGAGATGTCAAGATATTTGAGTGGACAGAATTCACCTCTCTGGACAAATAATGTCAGATGCTAGAAGGGACTATGTTCTTGTTTTTTGTCATCAGGATGGACAGTAGTTTTGTTAGCACAAATATTCATCATTTTTAAAAAGTTGACTTTCGGGCTGGGGAGTTAGCTCAGTGGTTCCAGCGCCTGTCTTGCAAGCGCAAGGGCCCGGGTTCGATTCCCCGGTAACCACATAACAATACTGGGTGTGGAGACCCACGCCCAGCAGCAACCAGTACCACATACCACAGTGCCGGGCGTGGTGGCTCATGCCTGTAATCCCAGCACTCGGGAGGCAGAGGCAGGAGGATTGTGATGT